>JAABUG020000007.1:612568-687148 GCA_011319215.2 Scortechinia acanthostroma
TAAGACGCGATAGAGATTAAAGATGCAAACATGTCAAACATGTAGCGTCACAAATGCGCATCCCATTTAAGAGCTAACACCATCTACTCAAGCGGCTATTCTGAGCTCAGGACAGTATTGATTCTTTGAGTCATTTCCATTGGCCCCTATCAAGAGACTACATACGTGCCCAAGTCATGGAAAATACCTGCCATGCATCCCGGTTTTCGAAAGTCAATCAGTGAAAAGACAAATCATGGTATGATACAACGCCGTCATTCCAGGTGCGAAACTAAGCACTCTTGACTATTCTATCATTATCGACCTCTACTTCCTTGACACCATCCTTGCTAACGACCTTCACAAGGACCTATATGGAACAAGTCAGTATCTGATGCTGTAAAAGCCAATACCGCTAGGTTGTAAATCCGGAACGTACGCCCTTGTAATCGATTGGTAGTCTGCGCTTGAGCTCGTCTGTGCACATCTGTAAGAGCTTCATACCCTGTTCCAGGGAGATATCTGGATGATGGTGTTTGTCGAGGATCGATAAGCAGTAGTACCTAAAACTCATTGTCAGCTCCCTTGCTTTCGACGACCACTCGTCAACCTTAATGTCGACACTTACTGAGCATAACCATGTGCGGCGTAGGGTACTCGGGCTATCGCAGACAAATAGTCAATCCAATAGAGGTGAGGTTCATTTGTGATGGAGTCCACTCCGCCCAGCAGGAGGTTGACCGTGTAGGGATTCCGTGATCTCAAACTCCGTGCCAATTCTCCTCGAACAAAGTTGGCAACAGCATTCGGACGCAATTCAGTGTCGTTCCTCATCGTGTATAGCGCAACATTAGCTTGGATGTATTCGGCGAATTGCACTATCCACAACGATCGTCAGCGGTGCTGTTGATGTCATTCGTTGCAATTCACCTATACGAACCTGTATCTCCTGCCTCTCCCGAGAAAGCCATAAGAGTGTGCTGGCTCAATTGGCGTGTCTTGTCATCTTCTGCTTTGAGAATAGTCGGCCCTCTCATAGCGGCTTTGGAGGCCGCCAGGATGACGAAGTCCTTGCCGGTGATACCTAGCAGAACCTCCCTAAATGTAGCGGTTAGACCGTGACGCCTTGGTAAAAATAGAACGATAATCTCACATATTGATAGAAATCTGTTGTAGGAAGGGGAGAAGAATATGATGAACGGGGACAAAAAAGGACGGAGGATGATGGAGATTGTAAGCTGATGAGCTCACCTAGGAGCCGCGCGAGCTTCACTGCCTGGAGCTTCTGCGTTGTTGCGGAGCTGGCGGCTGACTCATCATTTAGGCGTAATTTCTCCTCCGATCCCGAGGCCGCCTGCTGCACGGACCAGCGGCAGAAAAAAAGAGCGACGAGAAATTATTACTTGCGGGCCTGCACAAAAGACGGCCGGCACTTCTTACCCAACGACTACAAAGTTGCTATTGACCGATAATTTTGCACGGTCATTCTCAGATACGACCGAGTGATGTCGTCCTTTTTCACATTGCCCGCTTCACAGCGAAAGCGGAAGAGAGACGACCGTGCCGCAGCTCCGGCATCGAAAAAGCGAGGCGTAGACGCAGACGGAGATTCTGGCGCGAAGGGAAGAAGCAGGACGAGAGAAAGGGACCAATCGATCTCAGGCAGTGACCTGGACGATGACGACGAGAGCGTGGCATCGGCAGTATCCGAAGAGGAAAGTGGTTCGGAGTCTGAGGATGGCGAGACGGCAGCAGAGAGAAGGTTGAAACTCGCTGAGAGGTATTTGGATAATGTGCGGGAAGAGGTGGACGACTTTGGCTTCGACGCTGCTGAGATTGATCGAGATTTGATCGCCGAGAGACTAAAAGAGGATGTGGTATGTACCGCCTCTCTAAATGCCTTGACCCACCTACTGCACAAATATGTACCGGATAGACCAGATGGCTGACACTCGAAAAGGATGAATTTAAAGGACGCTCTTATCGTCAGATAGCTTCGGAGTTAGCATTTTCAACAGCGACACCGTCGTTTTTCCGCGCAGATACCCAGTCGACAACCTCAATTGCCGTACACCCGCCTTATGTTTATACAGTGTCAAAGGACAAGACCTTGATCAAGTGGGAACTCGCAACGCCGAGTCACGCATCCGCGTCAGTTCCAGCGACAAATGAACAGAATGAGGGTTCTAAGCGTCCTGCAAGGCCTCAACGGAAAAAGCCAAAGCAAGTGAAGTTCGTTCGGGGATTAAGAAAAGTCGCAGAGACAGGCGAGGAACATGGTCATACCAAGGCTATCCTTTCAGTCGCCGTGTCGCCATCGGGGAAGTTCGTGGCTACTGGTGGGGAGGACCGGAAGTTGATCATCTGGGATGCTGCTACTTTGACGCCAATGCAGACCTTCAGCCAACACCGCGATGGAGTTAGCGGGCTCGCCTTCGTCCGACACATCTCCACTATGAGCTCCGGTGAGCAATTATTTTCGGGTTCCTATGATAGAACCATCAAGACATGGTCATTGAGTTCGGCCGGCCATGCCTACGTCGAGACCCTGTTCGGGCACCAGGACAATGTGTCGTCAGTCGCCGCCATGACTCTCGATCAGTGCATCAGTGTTGGAGCACGCGATCGCACCGCTCGGTTGTGGAAGGTCATTGAAGAATCACAACTGGTCTTCCGTGGCGGATCATCAAAAAATACGTATCAGGAAAATACCATCGACTGTGTGGCACCTCTACCCCCCAGCCATTTTGTCACAGGCTCCGATTCCGGCTCCATCTCACTCTGGTCCATCCACAAGAAGAAGCCTCTCCACACCATCCAATGCGCTCACGGCTTAGACCCTCTACCGCCACTAGACGAGCTCTCAGCTGAGGTCGACGAGAAACTCGCGGACTCAAACTCCCGGTTCCTGCGGCGCATGCCCCGCTGGATCACGGCCTTGGCAACAGTTCCCGGCACCGACATCGTTCTTAGCGGCAGCTGGGACGGCTTCATCCGAGCCTGGAAGGTTTCCGAGGACAAGAGGATAATCATACCCCTTGGCCCCATCGGCGGAGGAAAGCCCGGATCCGCCGCACCGGACACGCCGTCTCGACAGCTCAAACAAACCCTCGAGTTCAACACAGCCGCCGACGCAGACACCATGTCCGTCGACGAGCCCCAGAATCAACGCACCGAGGACACCAAGGACGAAGCCGAACCCCTGATCAAGGGTGTCATCAACGATATCGCCGTCTTTGAGCGTCGTGTCGACACGGCTAAACCCGGCCACGTCGAGTCCAAGTCGAAGACCAAGTCGTCCGAGCCCGAGCCCCGCGGTCTCTGCATCGTCGCTGCTGTGGGGAAGGAACACAGGTTCGGGCGCTGGAAGTGCTTTGCAAACAATTTCCATGAGGGGTCTGCAGCTGACGGCCGCAACGGCGCGGTGGTCTTTGAAGTTCCATTCATTTCCAACAGCAAGCAGTGATCGGAACACATTTGCTGAATGGGGCATCGGAGCATGCATTTTGCATGCACAGCTCTTTGAACCTATACCTTATCATAAGGGCATTGGTTGCAGAATTGAAGTTCTGCAACCCACTGAAAAGAATTCATGGTATCGAGAGACTCGTATACCAGCTTCGATTTGTTTTACACCTTCTTGTACTGGGAAATAGTCCGGCGTCCGGTACGTTCCCTAGGTAGCCTCAATGTACATAAATCAACAAGAACACAGGCCATGAGAAACTATTTGTGGTAGTGTCCCTTGTCCCTTCACAAATTTCAGCCATCAATATGGGCCCAAGCGGCGTTTTTTTAAGATGCCATGAACTCGTCGTAAGTTTCATAGCAGTGTCTAATACTTGTAGACTGGACACACTTACGTCCCCCTACGAGTGAAACCAACTAACGAAATTCATGGACCGTCTGTTAAAGTGTTCGCTGGATAACTGCTATGGTAACTGCTATGAGGCCAAGTATGGAGCACAGTGAAGAATTGGCCTTGAAAATGACGGGAAGGGGTATTAGAAATGAACCTGAACAATGAAGCCAAAATCACGCCCTCGAATGCTAAAATAGATGTCCCTAAACCCGGATCCGACCTTTTACTCCCTCCCATGAG
Source organism: Scortechinia acanthostroma (assembly GCA_011319215.2). NCBI lineage: Eukaryota > Fungi > Ascomycota > Sordariomycetes > Coronophorales > Scortechiniaceae > Scortechinia > Scortechinia acanthostroma. The sequence continues at coordinate 616,650 of JAABUG020000007.1, forward strand.
TGAACAAGGTAAACGCATCGATTGTACGATGTTTCCAGAATGCCGGAAATCGTGAATCGTCGAAATGAGAAATTACGGTCAATGTGGTGAAAGCAGCGCAGTACCATCTTCATGGTTATGCATCCTCTTACACTTCGCCCTGCACCCCTTGCAAGAGGACACAGAATGCACATCTGTCCGAAGGGTGTAGCACGTCGGCGGAAACGATCCATGAAGTCGCAAGCCAAATTCATCGACGGGACTGCACCATCCGGAGGACACTGAATTGCTCAGTAGACCTGAACCCTGCAACCCCTTCTGTCTCTTGTCCGCCGTGACGGTCCAACGGGGCCCTCATCAGAATCATCTGCCAGGTTAATCGCATTATAGGCCGATGATCCCTCATTGGACGCTTGATTCCGACGAGATGACGTACCGCGACGAGCCGAGTGGGAAGTCCTTGAGGGGGAAGTCCTGGGGTGGGAAGTTCCCGAGTGGGAAGGCCTGGTGTGGGAAGTTCCCGAGTGGGAAGGCCTGGTATGGGAAGTTCCGGAGTTGGAAGGCCTGGTAGTAAAAACACGCGGGGCTGACGACCCATGTCTCACTGATATCACTACTTCATCGTACGTAGGTTCCCGACGACGACGGTTCACGTTGCCAGGCGGCCGTACAGGCTGCTCATCGTCATCGTCGTCGTCGTCATCATTATCGTGGCCCAGGACGCTGGATCCAGTCGACGTAAGGTCGTTCAAGCTATCCTCATCATCACTAGTGTGTGACATTAAAGAGTCAGTGTCCAACCGTGACACGTCGTAGTGGGCTCCATTACGGTCCGGACCACCGACGACGGTAGATATATCTGAATCAGTGTCGCGGCCGATATGTCCGTCGTCATCAATGAAAGAATCCATGTCGGCGTCCTCATAGGCGTCGATATCCGGATCATAGGAGTCAAGACTTCCTGAGTCGACGGAAGGGAGGCGTTGAATTTGATCCCGGAGAGCGGGAGTTAGATGGTGGAAAAGTTGATCGAGCGCCCAGCCATTATTGCGGTAGCCACCGCCAAACCCAGCTTCAACATCGTCATCGTAGTAATCAGTCATCTCGGAGTTCTCATCCTCTTCGGTGAACGAGCCCAGCGATTCGGATTCTCCGTCCGTTGATAGATCGTCTCGAAGGTATCCACATTGCGCGCAGCCGGCATCATCTTCAAGTTCCCAAGAACAGCGCGGGCAGCGAATGACATTATCTTCAACATCGATGATGGGCGCCGGACGGGTTGGTTTATTGAATGCACCCCGGAACAATCCCCCTTCTCTTGGATGCGTATTCCTTTTGTCTCGCTCCACCTTCTCAGCTTCCTCACGCTGAGAATGCTCATGCTGAGCGGTTGTCTCGTTTTTATCCAGGAGCTCTGCCCGACTAATGAACATCTGGACGACTGAACGGATCTTCAAGTGGAAACTGTTAGCGCAAGAGTCCTGAAGATCGATATTGTACAGAAGACAGGCGGCATCTCACCAAGTAAGCAGGCGAAGGCTGGGTTTTTACCGGCGCCCGACAGTCGGGACATGTTTTGTTCGATCTTCCCGAAGTAAACCATGATGACAAGCACTATCCCGATTGTTAGCGATTTCGTCCGAATAATCGAAATAGTACTTTGGACAAACTAACACCGTAACAGAAGGTATGCCCACAGGCAATTGTGTAAGGTTCATAAAGTGGCTTAACACAGATACTGCATTGTAAGAGAGATCTGATGTCGTCCACATGTCCCTGTAGCGTTTGAACGAGCTGTGGAAGGCTATTTTAGCATCGGCGTGGCGAGGACCTTGTTTGATTTCGAATTCAGTCTACTTACTCCTGATGCACCGTCCTCCAACCCATTTGTCGAGTTACTCGAGTTCATATTGTTATTGGGGCCGTTGGTGGAACTGGCTCCCGCGGTAGTAGATGGCGACATTTCTTAATGGGATAATATTCTCCACAGGACGAGAACGATGTCGATATTGCTCCGAAACCCCTGCAATGACAAGAAAACACAGATGCGAACAACCGCGCGAGCGAAATTTCAAATACTGCAATAGTGGCAAGATTCGGATCTCTGTGTCGACAAAGCTTCAATAACGCTGCAGGCAGCCTTTTGTCTGAAGTATAGAAGAGGCGGAGGAGGCCAGATCCCAACGGCGAACCGGGACGATCCCTCGAGGACTCGGTGATACCGTCCCGTGCGAAGATTGGATGATAGAATAGCTGGAAGAAAGCGGCGGGAAGATGAGACCTGAGAGAAGGATAAGGAGAGGAGAAGAAGAAAAAGTGGTGGACGATAAACCACGGTCCTCCGCCAGGACACGGCGACGTGAGCATGATTTCTTTTCGGAAGTTCCGCGCGCAAACTGAACAAACACCGTGTCGCATAATACGCGGTTGATCACCTGACTTCCATTCATTAATGGACGCGATGTGATGGCTCAACAGCCCCTTTTGACACCTCATAATTCATTTGACCTATCTTCATGTGCAGGTCTGATTGTGTCTGTTTCATGTTCCTGGCCTAAATATGACAGCTATCCTCCAACAATAGCAGTGTGGGCCACTGACTTGACAATAACACTTCAGTCCTTGAACGTGCAAAAGAGCAAATAGCTTACGGAGTAATAAACAATAAGATGTAAGACGGTGTACCCCATGCAATGGCTGAGCCATAATGAAGGGTGCCTATTTTGAGCAGCTCTAGTCATCAGGCCTGCATGTCTGCTCTCTGCTCTCTGCTCTGAATCGACATTCGGCTGCTCAATAGGCTTATTCTGATGCCTCTGAATGGTGCTATTGATTTGTTTTCGGACCAGCTTACCGAACAGTCATTTGTATTTCATTATCGAAATTGGCATCCTAAGTATTCTCAGACTTTGGGGGCAACAGCTAGATGTGCTGCCTTCGGATTGGTCTTGGCTAACCTGCTTAGACTCTTCACAGTTTCTGATGGTATGACTCTACCCCGAAGACTGGAACAATAGTTCTCATGAATTGGACATTGGTAGTCATGCAGGTCATTGGTAACGACATCAAATTCCCTCGCACCCAGGATCCGGAAGCATTGCAATCCCCAGTAATAGCCAGGAGTAAGAAAGGGAACGCGAAAGATTAGATCCATTTACATACGGAGCGATTGTCTTAAACTGCTTGCTCCAGAGTTACTGAAGTGACACAAGGGACTGAGAGCTTGGAGCCAAATGACGACTGGAATTGTGCGCATTGCACTCCAGCATCAGCCTACTCTGCGGCAGCGAGCTCACGTTTCTTGGAGTGCTTCAGCTTCAGATCTTCTGAAATGAGGTGGCTGTTGCCAGTCACGCCTTTGATGACTTTCTCATCGTCAACGATCTCTGGGTCCATGTGCTTCAAGAATTCGATCTGTTCACGGATGAACTGCTTCAGGTATACCGTGTTGAAGCGGCGGTTTGCACGCTTCCTGTCCCGCATGTACTTGTTGACTGCCCTGAGACGATCCTGGAGAATCTCAAAGCGGTACTCTGCAACTGATAATACAACTCGCCGAGGTCAGAAACTGGTCTGATAGTAGTCAAAACGGTCTGGTCGGGCATCGCCGGAGATCGTGGGCGAAAGGACGTCACCATGGTGATCCTCTCGGCCATTCCCAGGGCAGGGAGGGCTCGATGTTCGATGTACCGTCCCTGGAGGATTGCTGCCGAACCCTGACGGATCTGGCTAAGCTTGTCTTGTACTCCTCGTGGAAGACTGGACTTACCATCTGTGGGCCCTCGATCTTGATCGTTTCGCCATTGCCTTTTCTCAGCTCTGTCTCTCCCCCGATCATGTCCTTGCAGTCGGAGAGCATTACCACGCAGACAGAGGGATAGCCGACAGTGTGCCAATGGACAATCGGTTCCTTGTCTTCCCCAGAACCGTCAGGAACACTGTTGTCAGCTTCTTGACTTTTCTTGTCCGCCACTGCTGCGATAAATTTGGCTTTGCCCTCCCCGCTCTGAACCGAAATGTTGATGTGTCCTATCTCGTAAAATATAACGGGAACCAGATCGACGCCGGCAATCTCAGAGACAATAGCGAGAGTCTGAGGGAGTTTCCAGGCGCCGTACACAAACGGAGCACACCTGCTATGGTCAGAGCACGATTCCAAGTGAGCGAAGACGTCGCAAAACTCACTCTGCAGCATAGCCTCTGACTTGGCCTTTCGCAAGGTCGCTAGAGCAGTGATACTTGGCAAAGACTTCCTCCCTAAGGGCTTCCTTTCTCATGATTTGGATGGCCTCGGCAGAGAACATTGGGAAGGGTTCGGAGACGCCAACAGGAGAAATGCCACGGCGCTCTGGGTACCCGAGCTCTGCCATGGTGTAGACCTTCGAAGGGGGAGTAAAGCTGAGATGTTTAGCTGGATCGAATTGGACGAACTCCGCTTCGGCCTGCTTCTGTGGCTGAGAGAAATGACTCTGTATTTATGCATCTTCGGCACCGTTGCTGTGAAGATCAATCGCTAGATCTGGAGATGGAGCGGACGAGAGGGCCGGGGAAGTCGCCATCGTCCTTGTCTGGATATCGTCAGTCCGCTTCATCTATCATCCATATCCTGAACCTGCAACTACAGGCGATGGGTTCTTGAGGGGAACTCTCGTCTTCAATAGCGATTCCAATCTGAAGAATCAAGTGATGATGGATTAGAAAGACGAGCACATATTTCGCGAGGCAAGTTAACACACACTTCTTTGATATGAACTATAAAGGCTGTAGAAGGTATTCACATAACTCTAGCAGCAGCTCAGAATTAGTGACAGAGTACACTTGTCAGTGAAGCAATGAGCACCTTCCTATTCCCTGATCCTCTAACTGCAGCTTATAGAAGGTTGACAAACCTAGCAGGCTAGTGGTATAAAGATGCTTCCTCCCCTATGATTTCTCATCTTCCTAACGTTCAACCACCTTTCATTCATATAGAAGATCGTCTGAGTTCTCTGACCTATTTTCTATTTGCATAGTACATGGACGACTATAGATGCCTCTATAGCTGATTGCAATGATGTTAAGACAGTCTCTGTGCTGAAACGACTTTTAGCTGTTTGTTAACTTGATTGTTTGGACGACTGCCTATGTTAAATGAACCATGAAGAGCTTGAATAGAGCCAATGACTATGGCCTGGTTAACGCTATGGGCCTGCACGATGTTCACCCTCGACAGCCCTGGCAAGATGAATAGCTGGTATGTTATCAATCCCACAGATCAGGCTCCTTTCTGAGACACGTCCGGTAATAGCTACTGCTCAAGAAGCGAGCAGACCACACAGTGCCTTCATCTCAAGCAGAGTTCCGTAATGTCTGGATCGAATTTTCAGCAGAGCCAGGAGTGACTCAGGGCGCCCTCTGTGCTGCAGACAATCTCACGAATGCTCAGTTTTGTGATATGTTGTCGATTGTGTTCATACGAAGCCGTTCATCAAGAGACGGGTACTCTGTTAACTGCCGATGATCAACTCCAACGTCGTGGCCACTATATCCTCAGTCCACGCGTTCAAGGGGAGCAGATGTCCGTGACCAACGAGCAGTTCATAGATCGTACACTTTCAATGTCTAACACGGCACGGGACACCGATTTCCGCGAAAAAGTTCGTGAGCGAGACAGTCGATGTGTCATTTCCGGAGAGATTGATTACGAGGCACCTAGAAGATGGGTTGGCTTTCAAGATGAGGAAGCTTCACAGCTACAGGAGCCAATAGGACTGGCTAAAACGTATGCACCTGGATAGCTGCCATCGGTTTCCTCTTCGCTCTGGACAGGGGCATGTACAACTGGTTCAACGAGATACCCACGACAGACAGACTTCTCCAGCATATCATAAGCTGAAAGATCTTCATATAGTTAATAATATTAGATCTTCTTTCTCCTTTTCCCTTTTGCAATCCCGTTAATTAGAAAGTCTATTCTCAGTCAGTATATACGAGTCCCATAAGCAGGCGCTTCGTTTTCGTCCCTAAATAAGCTCCACTACATTATCTCCATACGCCAAGACTGCGGAACCCGGGCCGGATTTTCCTCGGCACCAACCAGACCATGTGTCGTTGGCATGAAGGCTGGATCATCATCGAGATCACAATTATTCAGAGACACTGACAGGTTCACAACGACAATCTTCTTATTGTGCGGCTCAGGGTGCAAAATAGACTGTGTCCTGACTGCAAGTCCTTCCATTCATAGGAGAGATGGCATCGCAATCATCCCAAGCCGACCAACAACAGCAGTCATCACCGGCTTCACAGCCAGGCCAACGCAATTCTTGGGAGAAAGCGGAGCGCAAATTTGCCAAGTAAGCTGATTCTGTTCTTCGACATTCTATGGGCCGCATGTCACTGACGAGATACAGTAAAAATGCGAGTGAATATTATGACCCATGCCAAGATTTCGCAGATCGAAGTCTCAAGTGCATGAAGCGGAACGCCTTTGACAGAGAGATGTGTGGAGACTACTTCCAGTACGATCGTTCTATTCTTCCCTGCGACTCTGTTGGTATCAGATTTTGTGGGCTTACAAGAGCTAACTCATTCTCCGAAAGAGCTTATCGTGACTGCAAAAAGGAATGGGTATGTTGAACCAATTAATGTCATTCATGCAGAGTCAGCAGGCCAGATGGGGGCCAAGGAGGGTGCCTAGGGGACTAATGCGATCATCTTGCTAATATTATTTCAGTTGACCCAGAAGAAGCTCAACTAGTCACCTGCCCTGATATCAGGGGAGAGCTGCTCCAACGCCGTCGATGATGACATCTCTTCAGCACCGCTCTAGAGCTCTGGGATGCAGTATGACGGATTAATCCCTCACCGGCGCCCAAACATTATAGATCTTGGGATTCTATTGTTTCTCCAGGGCAGATGTTACTGGCTCGGAAGACGCAGTCAATACGTGAAAATCGGATTCGTTCTCTCCAACTCAACTCAGGCGTCAGAGGTCCGATTGCTGAGGAACGGATGCGCTCTGGTGCTTGATTCATGCAATTGCGTACCTACTTTGGCGCTTAAGCGAGATCTTCAGACCATCTGACGGCAGGTTTGCAAGAGTCAACTCTTGTGAATTGGTGGTGTTTAACCGGAGTTCGCACCTTGGAGTTCGAGCGAAGTTTTTGAACTTGTATATTATCCGGTATTGTACTACTGTGGAATTTATCGTCGTTTGCGAAATGCCTGTGCTACAATTTCGGGCGAGCTTGTAGATGACTTCTTGAGTGTATACGTGTTTTCTCAGTGCTCCGGTGAGATTTGTATAGTAGTATCCTGATGATGGGAATGAAGATCTATGAAGGCACCTTGTGTGGATTTTAGGAGGATATTAATATAAGCACCACTTGAGGAAGCAGAAAGACCAATAATAAAGAGATTCACGCCATGATCTATACCAGTAGCAATGAGACGTTTGGAAGGACAATAACTTGTCGACTGACCTTAGCCATCACCGCCTCGGGAGAGTCCCCGCCAAACATGCGATGATAAGAATTTCGATTGATGCTCCCCTCATCTTCCGGAATCTTCAATTCGATTCCCCGCACAACTGTGCTGCGCTCGGCCGGGCAGCAAACGACCTTATCTGGTCACTGCCTTGACCTATATATCTGTCTTATTCGGGATCTTGTCTCACATTGTTACCGTCGGGTTTCCGATTCGAGATGTCGGCCACCAACGACGCCGTGTTTCATCGGCGGAACAAGCAAATCCAGGACGCCATTGACGGGCAGAACTTGAAGCAAGCTTTACAGCTTATCGAGAAACGCATGAAAAAGGGAGAGGACTCGAGATTTCTCAAGGTGAATTATCCACTACCGCTGTTGTGTTCATTTGCGACACCAGTGTTCCGTTTGACTATTTCGGCTGCTTCCGAGACATGTGACAGAACACTTTCGTTATTATTCCTGAATGGCTGCTAATTTCTGTTTGCTCAATAGGCGTGGAAAGCAGAGATCCTATACCGCCATGCCGACGACGTCCATCGCCAGCGCGGCCTCGCCGAAACGCTGGAGTTGTGCAAGCTAGAGCCACCAACGACAGATTTAGACACTCTCGAAATCTTGCAGGAGACGCTACAGAAGATAGGTGGCCGGGAGGATACCATGAGAAGCTTATGGGAGAAAGCTGCCAAAGCAAAGCCGCAGGACTTAGAAGTCCAGTTGAGGTGGTTCTCATATGCATTCGAGGCGGACGACTGGAAATCAGCGCAAAAGGTCAGTGCTGCACTTCAACGGAGCCACCCGCATCACTATGACTGAGTTTCTTTCGGGCCTAACTGCTGTTCGCAGGCTGCTATGAGCCTTCAGAGCAACTTCCCCAAGACGCGGAAGTACTATTTCTGGGCCATTTTCCTCAGTTACCTTGTTGCTGTCGACAAGAACAGCTCGGAGGCCGAACAGAAGCTCTTTGGGACGCTGGCTTATCGTATGGCGTCCAAAGCTGCAGATAGCGTCCCTGCTGATCCAGTACGTTCACGCTTTCCCTTTTCTCTCCGCCTTCGGGCGGTTCCCATGTTATGTATTTTCGCGTCTTGATGATGATTCTTATACCCATCACAACAGAAAGAGTTGCTGAGCACTCCCAGAGCCATACAAAACGCCGAGGAGCTTTTACTACTCATAAAGATCTGCGAATCTCAGGGGCGTCACACGGAGATTGTGAAGCTCCTTGATAGCCAGAACTTGGGCTTGAGCTCCCGGATTGTCCAGAACGATTGGCCTTTTGTGGGAGAAAAGCTCACTGGCTTGGAGAAGGCCGAGATGTGGGCTGAAGGGCTCTCCTACGCGAAGGACCTTCTGGCAATTCCGACTAATGAGTCGGAGGAAAAGACTCTCCAAGAGCACGACGACTGGGCTGTCTGGAGCTTACTCGTTCATTCGGTTCAGAATATCAAGAACACAGAGTAAGTCGGCTTTTGGAGGAGAGGCCCCTGATAGGCTAATGATGGTTACAGAACTACTGCCGAGATAAGGAAGTTCATCGATGAGTTCATCGACGCTGTTCCCAGATCACGCAACGCACAGTTGGCACGCCTTGACTTGATTCACTGGAGCCTCAAGTCCGACAGCCTAAAGAGCGATGAATTGGTGGCCGCCTGCCAGGAATACTTTGATCGAAATAAAACCAAGCTGTATTGCTTCGTAGACCTTCGGAAATACCTGTCTGATTTGGATAAGTCATCTCTAACGGAGTTCATTCAACATGCGTCTCAGACCCATGGAATTGAAGGCGATGTATGTCCAATTATGATTGCAATCTGCGTCCTTGTTCACTAACTCCCTCTAGATGAAGGAAAATGATCCGTTTAAGGACGTCCCGGCGATCAATGCTCTGAAACTCGAGTACTGCTTCCTGCTTTCGGCCGACGAGGCCAATGCCACACAGCCAAAAGTCGAAGATTTTGTTTCGCGCTGCCTCCAGACGTTCCGCGGTGCAAAGCGTCCTGAGCGTGCCCCAGCCGGCTCGACCATCGAGAGTCAGCCAAGTGATGACCTTTGTTTGCTCGCCGCTATGAGTCTCCTTCGATTCAGTGGAGGCTGGGTCAATGTAAAGCCGGACCAGATCCCTGACACCAGCCTGATTCGCGCAGCGGGTATTCTGGAGCGTCTCTTGCTTGACTCTCCTCATAATTACAACGCGCTGTTGCTGCTCGTTCGGATATATCTTCGCTTGGGTGCAGGATCCCTGGCTCTTAGGACATTCAGCAAACTAGCTGTGAAACAGCTGCAGTATGAAACAGTGGCGCACAATCTCTTTACACGGCTAGCAACTATCCACCCCCATTCAGCACCGCCAGTTGAAGGTGCAGAATACAAGGATTTCCACCCGCAATCTGCATTTGTACAAGCCCTCAACTTTTACCGGACAGCGGATGTCACGACAATTCGGAACAGGACCAATGGGTTGGAATACGGCAGTTATGTGAACGTCGAAGGAACCATTGACCTTCAGAGGCGGCTCAAGCACAGTATTTGCCGTAAAATGTGGGCATTAGATGTGAAGCGGATACAGCGGTTAGCTGGAGGCGACAATATGGGCCGGTACAGTGATCTGGGTGAGTTGTCCCCATTTTCCAACGCAATATTTCGAGCTAAATGGTGACTTGAATGTCTGCAGCAAGAGAGACATCTCCCGTTGCAGATCAACGTGCTTTTGATGCATTTATGAACTGTGAAGCACCGGGCCAGCCTACCTTTGAGGAGCGAGTGCGCTTGGGACCTCTGCCTAAGGTGAGCCTTCTTGTTCCTGGATAGAACGTGACTAATGTCGGTTAGGAACATTGGGTGAAATCGGCTCAGTTAACAAATCAACTGTTTGACCTCTTGAAGAACCTTGCTGCTCAGAAGCCGGTGTCTTCAGATTTTGATGTGCCTAACCTGGATGATCTTCTGGGCTCAGATGCCGAGTCTGAGATGACCGCTCCTGAAATAGAGAGCGTCAAGCTACATCTGAATCTCCTCAAAGTGACGAAGCTCCTCAGCGGGTCAAAATCAGTTAGTCCAGAAGACCTTGATACCTGCCTATCGCAGGTGGAGCAGTGGCTCGAGTTCACGTCGAAGGACTTTGCCTTGGACGACGCGAAACTCTCCGCTATCATGTCGAGAACTGCAGTGGTCTTGAAACCGGAAACTCCCTCGGCCCCATCATGGAAATATTTACATGGCACTTTCCTCGTACTAGAGTCGCTCAAGGCGTTGTCCTTTATATATAGCATCGCATCAAGGAAGGGCCCGAAGACAGCAAAGCTTCCCAAGGACCGTGTCGACAAATTGGCAAGCCTGATTGGTGAAGTGTATGAAAGCGTGAGAGCCAATGTTCGTGCTCTCAAGTCGCGAATCTCCGAGCCAGGCATGCTTGGCTCCATAGTCGACGTCGTTCTGGCTGGTGGTCAGCAACTTCGGACTGAACTCGAGAAGACGCTTGACATGCCAGCACTGGAACTGCTCGCTGGTGAGCTAATGGAAAGCTGGGAGGAAAGCCTGGATGGAGCGCTCTCTGTGAAGCTGTGATGGAGACGAGAACCCTAACTCAATTTCAAATATATATGTATATACCGATTCGAGACAGATGAATGCGTGGCTTCACAGAATTCAAAGGGGCTAAGTCCGCATCCATCACCCTATGGATGACGAAGCACAGACACGTGTGATAGCCCTCAACGGTGAGCAGTGATACATTCAGTTCAACGGTCTCTTCATGGCTGCTAGCATGTGCGTCAGACAATCAAACCATGCCCGCTGTGCTAGAGATATAAATTCCCACCGTCCTACACTCCAGTCCATATCCTCTCATCGAGCAGCGACATCAGCTGTACTAGTACGCATAGGGACATATAATCCCACACTGAGCAAGATAACCCAGACTCATCGAAAGGCTCCAATCCCTAATCCCATTGACATGCCCATCCGCACAGGATCCCAATCCCTTACATTCCTGCATCCTCGTAGCACAGAAGCGTGATTCGCAAGTCATCTCTCCTCCACCAGTTCCGAATCCACTCAAGATACTGTCCAGTAACACAAGGACCACCTCTACTGCCGCAACGAGGGTTGCACAGCCGGACCAGTTCCTTACTTGAACCTTTGACCTTCCATCAAATACGAGGCTTGAACTGGGATAATGCCCACCTGGGGACCGGCAGATTCTTCAGTCTCCACGCGCAGATCAAGGCTTGTATACTTTTATCGATCCTTTCCATTTCTGTGCTACTGATTCTGTTGTACCAGGCATTCTTCGTCATGTGGGATGAGGAAGATGTAGGTTCATGGCATAAGCGTCCTTGCAGGTAATCTCACCGCATGGGTCCCTTTGGCTGCCATGGGCGCAGGCCGGATGCTACATCAGCAAGCTGCTGCTGGTGTTCAGTGCCGTTGCGACGGGTGATTTGCTGTTGCTTGTTAGGATCCCCTCTGGTATCTTGACTTGCACTTGCGAAGGTATAGGCCGGAAATGTCCCCGATGGACGTTACATCTATCCTGTAGACCGCTGATGCCCTTATGTTGATCCCGACATATGGTTTAACGGCACTGTCCTGACGCTGGAATTGTCGCTACAAAGAAACCTATCTCAGGGCATAATGACTGTTCCTGAGGGCATGCAAGCCTCTACAAGCGAGATTCATAGTTATGACTACCGAGACTCAGTGCGCTACTGGAACGTCGTCACGCAAGCGACATGCCTGGCTATAAGTACAGTTCTTGTCTGGATGCGGATGTATTCGAAATTACTTATCACTAAAGCACCAGGATGGGAAGACTGTATGTGAAATCCTAGCATGAGATTCATCATCAAGCACTGAGACAGTTGCCCAATAGTTTTCTGCGTTCTAGCCTGGGTAAGGCTCACTTTATGACTTTGATAATGAGTTGCTCATAAACACCAGCTTGGACTGGTAGCATACGTCGTGATCACTTTCCAGGCTGACAAATACGGCAATGGAATCCATATATGGGAAGTGGATGAATCTGATCTCCGGAAATATAGCAAGGTAAGTGAGTGCCTTGCATCGAGGATTAGTGTGTTCGCTGATGAGGTTCAGTGGGCAAATACGTCGCAGATAGTCTATGGGCCTCTGATCTGCATCACCAAACTATCAATTCTTCTGCTTTACTTACGTGTATTTGCTCCCTCCTTCAGAAGCAAGACCTTCTTCTGCATCCATGCTCTTATCTGGCTCAACTTGGGGTTCTACTTTGCAGACACGATCGTGAAGATCTTCGAATGCTCGCCTAGAGCGAAGATCTGGGATAAGTCCCTCAAAGGGCACTGTATCAATATCAATATCCCATTCATTGTGACTTCCGCAATCAATGTGGTGTCAGACTTCCTGATACTGGTTCTGCCCATTGTGAGTGTGTGGCGCTTGCAAATGAGATACTCGAAAAAATGGGGAACTTCCGCGATCTTCGCTGCTGGGATCTTGTGAGAATCACCCTTTGTTATTCGTTGACCATGAGTATTCTCTCGAACTGATCAATAATGGCATATAGCGCTTGTATGTGTAGCATCATGCGCCTTGTGGTCAGTGTACAGAACAAAACCGTCACGGACAAGACGTACGACTGGTTCCCCGAGTTCTTATGGACGTAAGCAATTCCTCGGACGTGGCTGACTATGTCTTTGATTATGGTCGAATTGCTGACACTGTGTTGTCTCGTTCTCCGACGAAGGTCCGCCGAGGTCGCATCCGGGATCATAGCCAGTTGTATGCCGGCTTTACCAACCTTCTTCCGACACTTCTTCAGGCGAGCACGTACCCGAATCTCGAGTTCAAGCACCAGATATTCGTCCCGCTCGGCGAAGAAAGTGATAGAAGGAACCAGTTGGCCCAGCAGCCGGTCCGCACGTCAAAGGAAACAATCGAGCAGGGACCTTAGCATGACCGAGCTCTGCCAGAGCACCAACTGCGAGCTGGATGATATTGAGCAACAGCCTGAGAAGCACACACGACGTATCTTCTCAGGGGCCAGTTACACGACTGCCGGTGCCCAGGGGGGTATACGTGAACTTCCAGACGTAGCGTCGGACAGTTATACATTGGAAAGTCGAGGCGCTGGACATGGATCAAATTATCGTTCGGGGATCCTAAAGACAGTTGAGGTGGATGTTGCGTCCCAGCGGGATTGATTCGTCTTTTATATGCGCGCCATACTCTTTATTTTAAAGATTATTGGTGTGTCGATGTTCAGTAGGAGCGAAAATACATCATGTGTATAGAAGGGCGGATGAAGCATACCTTCCCGAAAGGGTAAAGCACGAGCTCTTTCCTGGTACAGTAACGCCCCATGCGGCAAGGGCGATGGACCAATGTAGGTCAGCCACCCTAGCCCTAAGCCCTAACCGCTCGCCTACGCACCAACGCGGGCGACCAACCAAAACTTTGCAGACTCCATCGCGATTCTATCCGCACCGACGACCGTTCGACTCGACAACTTCCCTTCCAGCAACCACCGTCGTCGCCAAACCCCAGCCACAACCGTCGAGATGGCGCAGGAACGTTCCGGAATCGTGGTCGGTCTGAACAAGGGCCACGTACGTTGAATCCCTCTCCCGTTTCCCTAAGAAAAGAATGTTTCCGGTCGGTATTTGTCCAGTCGATCTCGAGAGATTTGGATTGAGGATACGGAACATAAAATGGAGGGGATATATTGTCGGATAGCCAAAGGCACAGTTCTTCTCGACAGGGAGGAAATGGAACGACAAAGGACACACCAACTGAACTTACGGGACCCGACTTGACAAAGACCGATCGGAAGCATTCAACTTGGGTTATTGAAATGAGGAACAATTTCAGTGAAGCTGACTTGGGTTCCCATGATAGAAAACCACCCCTCTCAACACCCCCAAGACCCGGATCAGCCGCACCAAGGGCCAGTCTTCCCGCCGCACTGCCTTCGTCCGTGACATCGCCCGCGAGGTTGTCGGTCTTGCCCCCTATGAGCGTCGTATCATCGAACTTCTGAGAAACACTCAGGACAAGAGAGCTCGTAAGCTCGCCAAGAAGAGGGTACGTTACGAGTTCTGGATATTGGTCTTTGCGGGTGTTCCTTTCTGCTCGCTTCCCGGGGAAATTGCAATTATGGTGTCTGCGCTTGGGAGGACAATTTGGTGAAGCATACGGCAACTTTCGGTTGGACAAGACACCCGGCTCGAATCTGTCCTTCATCTACGGAGACCGCCGACTATCCACTGTGGAGCGAGCTGGAGGAACACTTGTTGAGAGATTTTGCAATCATTCATGGACAATGCTAACGGATCATCTGTTATAGCTCGGTACCTTCACCCGTGGCAAGAGAAAGGTTGAGGACATGCAGAGAGTCATCGCCGAGTCCAGACGTGTGGCTGGTCACTAAATTCGTTTTTCCTTCCTCTGAAAATGTGTTTATTATCGCCAGAGAACGAGATAACGAAATTTAAGTGAATCGTTTCGGTTGCTGAGTTGGCGCATGGAACCAGGAATTGTTGTCCGTAACATTCAATTCTTCAAAAAGGTCCAATGGAAGAGACAGAATCATGATGCAATAAGCATGGACTAAATACCAAAATGGATCTGTTGAATCTAATGCCACTGGGAGTTTTCGGGCTGGTCTTACGGGCTCGGTGACTTGAATTTAACACTACTTTTGTTCTATCGACACACTTACAATCCTTTGCCAATACTCCTCTGTCCCATATCACTGGAGCAAATGCATTGCGCGGATTCCGCAATGCGCTTGTCTCTACCGTCATCCTCTATGCAACCGACTTCCATTGCATCAAGTCGAAGGCGAAAGTCGAGTATACTCTCAGCATGCCCGTAGATAAATCATAACCATTGGTCATTCTACACGTACACAATGTGATTTCACGCTAATAACGAAAATGCCATTTATTCTCATTTCTTTCCGGGCAGTTTCAACCATTTGGGTATTCCACCAGGTTTGCGCCCAGGCTTCTCTCCATCGCGGTCGCCGTGTCCGCTTACCTTCGGGGGAAGAGTATCCTGTGAAGTATCCATCAACTCTGGCGGCTGCTCGACCTTGAGCTCCCGAGCTTGGTTCCGGAGCTCAGGCTTCAGAACACTTTCTCTGCTTGATCGAGCGGCGGGAGACGCACTTGCATCCCAAGAGAAGGTGACAAGGACTCGGCCGATCATGCCAAGATCCTTGATCAAGAACGTCTGATCTGTATCCGGGATGATATTCTGCATCTTCTTCGCTGAACCCGGGGGGCCAGCAGGGAAGGACGTGAGTATGAATCTCTCGCTGGCGAATTGTTCCGACAAACAGCTCCTTACGAAACCGTAGAGCGTTGCGCCGGTATCTTGTCGCCCGAATTTTGAGACGATTTGGCTCTGGTCCGGAAGGCGGACCTTGACGTCGACTTCTCTGATCGCTGCACGCTTCTCTTCCTCCTCTGCTGCTCTGGCGGCGATTTCTGCATCTGTGGGAAGACGGACGTTCCGGGACAGGGCATTGAGACGGCGCTGGTGGGCTTGTGCTTGGTCCACAGATGGAATGTAGTCGGCTTCGTTGTACGTCATTTGCGCAGCCTGCGGAGTGGTGTTGGACGGTGCTGAGAAAACTGTGACTGGTCGCGATGAGGGCTGGACCACAGCAGATGGCTCGGTAGAGGCGATGGAGGGATGAGAAACAGGCTGGGGTACTTGTGCTGATGGCGCAGGTGCTGCTGCTGCATCAGTCAGTGGTTCGGCATGTGCAGCACTCGGCACTTGTTGTAGAGGCTGGCTCGGCTCGGTGACAGTCTCAGGTTGCGTTGGCGCAGTGGGTGCCTCTTGCAGTTTCGGAGTAGAATCCTCAAACGCTTTGAAGTAATCTTGAATCTTAACCATAGCCACCTCCAGAGGTTCCTCTGTCCGCCGGAAACTTAATCTGGCTAGGACATTCCCACTATTGAATCCAAGCTGCGCTAGTGACTTCTGGAGATCTTCGAATGTAGACAGTTCTCGCCCCATGACCTGAACTACCGGAGTCTCGTAAAATAAGCGTCCGGATCCCTCGTTGCCGGCACTGGGGACTGGGACGCCTCGCGCAGTGAAATTTCGAGTCGGTCCGCCACCTGCAACACCCGCCTCAAACTTGCGCAGCACTAGCCATAACGTTGTTGTGCTGGGGAACTTGTCTAGAAGCCGTCCGTTGGGGACACCTCGAGCTTCTGCCTCGGGCAGTTGTAAAGCGACCGTGACAATGGAAGGCGATCGGGAGAGCTGTACTAATTCAAGTTTCGCGCCGGAAGCGAGGCCGGAGAGGCGGAAGACCAAAGAAAGGTCGAGCTGCTTGCTCTTGTACCTTCCCAAGTGTTAGAGTCCGTTTCATTGCTTCATGAAGAGCTCCGGTCACTTACTTGAGGCCGTACTGGCTTGCATCCAAGCCGAGCTTAGCGCATGCTTCTTGCAGGATATCCGCCAGATGTTTCCCAGGTGTCGTTTTGATTGTGGCTCTTCGAGCAGTCGAGTCTAGAACGACGACATGTGAGCTCATGGTTTGAAAGCGATCGCTTGCTCGAATGATATTATTATTGCGGGGCAACTATGAAGGAAGAGGACGGTTGGAGAGTGCAGGATGAGATGGAAAGAGAAGTTGACAAAACCAGGAGTTCTATATCTGAATAGAAAGAGATTTATAAGGGAATAAAATAGAAGTTCAGAGAAAGAGGAGGGTATGGGACTGTACTGTGTTCAGCTACTTTGGACGGTTCCCGTAGGCAGCGGGCGCAGCGTCATCCGCAACGAAGCTCTCGGCGGCTCTCACGCGTTGGACCTTAGCAGCAGAGCTTCCCCGTCATTTATCACCTCTCTCCATTATCGGCCTCACCTTCATCCTCACCTTGAATTCCATTCTCCTCCTTCCCCACCTCTTCGTTTCCTTCAATTTGACTCTTCTACATCACATCCAGCTTGCAATTTCTCGACATACCTGATCCAACATGGTAAGATGGTCCTCCCTTCGTAACCTGAGCAGCTTGAGCTAATAGAAACCCAACCTACAGAGCTCTCCCTTCGACATCAGTACGCAGTCTTCCTGATATTCCTCCCGATCTCACATACAGAAACTGACAGTATCTTCTTTAGATGGCGGAGCTTGCGTCGCCATGGTGGGCAAGGACTGCGTTGCAATCGCCTGTGACCTCCGACTGGGCATGCAAGCCTTGACCGTCTCCAACAACTTCCCCAAGATCTTCAACTACGGTCCCTCGACTTACCTCGGTTTGACGGGCCTGGCCACGGACGTCAACACTGTCTCAGATCTCTTCCGCTACAAGGTGAACATGTACCGACTCCGCGAAGAACGGAACATTGCGCCCCAGACTCTGGCCAACCTGGTCAGTTCATCGCTGTATGAGAGACGCTTCGGACCTTTCTTCGTGAGCCCTGTCATTGCTGGCGTGAACAGCACGACAGGTAAGCCTTTTATTTGCGGGTTCGACAGTATTGGGTGCATCGATTTCGCCAAGGATTTCATTGTCAGTGGTACGGCGAGCGACCAGCTTTTCGGTACCTGTGAGGGTCTGTGGGAGCCGGATCTGGTACGTTTCTAGGTCCAGCTTATATTGCGAGACGGTTCGGCTAACGTTTTTTGCCTTCGTCAGTCCCCTGAAGATTTGTTCGAGACCATTTCCCAAGCCCTTCTCAGTGCAGTTGACAGAGATGCTCTTTCCGGCTGGGGTGCTCAAGTATACATCATAGAGAAAGACAAGGTGACGAAGCGGCTACTCAAGGGAAGACAAGATTAGATGTTCTGTATTTGGCGCATTCAGTTTCATTTCCGTTCAATGTCATCTCTCAATCATATCCTGGTCGAAACCTACTGGTTGGAAGCAGTCGCTGGCGTCTCAGATCTGACTTACATCCTACATACCGTCGGTTGATGGAGGAAGGAAGAGCACAGCGTGGCGGTCCATGTATCTGTAGCTCTGAGGCACATGCCTGACACAAGGCAAAAGGCAGCTACGGCCTCGATGACTATTCCTTCATGAACCTTGATTATAGATTTCCACTTAGTAGCCATTCTTCCCGGTTACGGCGGCATACGCCTGGCCATCCTTCCCCAGAAAGCTCCTCACATCAGCAGCGAGCAGTTCCGGTACTTCCCACGCGGCAAAATGACCACCACATTCAAACTCACTTTCCCGCACCACAGAGCCCATGCTCCGACACCACAAAAAGGGTAGCTTGACCAACTCTCGTTTGAAATGAGCGATGGCCAACTTGACATCTCCAGGAATGGACATGGAGATTGCATCAACAGTGGACACCCTCTTCAACGTTGACGCCGGCGCATCAGCAGGCGGCGTCTGCGCAGCTTCGTAGTAGATCCGAACCGAAGCCGCCGGCCCCGCGACCGAGAACTGGTAGACGCTCACCCAAGTGAGGATCTCATCGTCCGTCCAGGGATAGTCGTCCGCCCAGGCATGTAGCTTATCGTAAATCCAAGCCAGTAGGGCGACGGGACTATCATGTAGCCCGTAGCCCAGCGTCTGAGGGCGAGTTTCCTGCTGGCGCAAGTAAGCATTTCCCCGGTTCAGATAGTCCTGGGTAGTCGCGAGGAGAGCCCTGTTCTTGGGTGAAAAGGGAAACGTGAGGATTGATTGCAGGAAGATCCATGGGTGGCGCCAGGGGTAGGGAGGAGCCACGGGGGCGAAGTTGAGATGCACGGCTTTGATGTGCTGGGGGTAGTGCGTTGCCATGACGCGGGCGATGATGCTACCCCAATCTCCTCCTTGGATGACTGCGACTTGTCAATAGGTGACGTGATATTGATACTGAACGAAAAGCGCACCGTATTCCTCGTAGCCTAGATTCAGCATGAGAGAATGCATCGCTTGGGCATATTGCGCCAGACCGAAGCCTCTCTACCATAGACAGTGCAAGTCAGCTAGAGCAGTACAGCATGTGCAATCTGACAGACCTGTTTCACGCCCTGAGAGAAGCCAAAGTTCGGCAGCGAAGGCACCACCAGATGAAAAGCCGGCCGATTCTCATCGCCTTTCGTCAAGAGAGGTATCAGCTTGACGGCCTCAAGGAAGCTTCCTGGCCCTGGACATATACCAGTCAATACCATCATCTACAAAGCCAACCGCGCACATGGTACCTTACAGCCATGTAGGAAGAGAAGCGGGATAGCACCCGAGGTAGGACTCGTATGATGCAGGCAATGAATATCCAGTTGTGCAAAGCCCGGAACAGAGACGGAGACCATGAACTGATGCAGTTTTTCGTTCAACTCCTTCTCCTTTGCGCGCCAGTCGAAGCCATCGCGCCAGTATGCGGTCAGTCGTTTGATTTCGTCCACCGGGACTCCCATGTCCCAGCCTGCGGCGTCCAGTTCATCGGGGAAGCTAGCGGTTTGAAGTTTTTGGTTTAAGAGATCCAGTTGGGAGTCGGGGATACTGATGCTGAAAGGCCTGATCATATTCATCTTGATATTGTCTTGGTTTAAGTGGCCGCTGGTTGATCAAGGCATTGTACTCCGTACCATAATGCCCATATAACCCAGCTGTGCTGCCGTCGATCTACATATGAAACCGATCGATACCTCGGTTCGTAAGATATCTCGCACATTGACGATTTCAGTTCATCCAGTCTAGAGAGGTATCTGCTTCAACAGAACTGGCGCATGGACTGGGAATAGATAGCAATCTCAAGACCAAGCCCTTCTAGGTCACTGAAATGTGCCTTTCTAATGCCTGCAATACATCAAAGTTATGACAGGAAGCCATGCTTGAACCACGGAACTAGACCGTTTTCAATTAAAGAATCCATGATTTTGATGACGCTTTTCAAATGATATTCCAGATTCTTACCAGGGTTCTTTAGTATCATCATCGTCTCATCATGCTGCATGCTGTCAATTTGCCACTCTGTTGTCCACTTTGTCCACTCTGTAGGTTGTTCTAGATCTCGGCCATCCAGGTTTTGGCCTGTAAACTAAGGCAGGAGGAGGGTTTGTACAACCAGCAATTCAATTTAATTCTTCAGGTACAGAACCACAATTTGGTCCATTCTGTTCCTGATCCAAACCATTCTTCTAAGATATGTTCAAGACGAAATTCTATGAGAATGAGGAGCACCTTAATTCTGGTGAACTCAAGGGTCAAGACAAAAGCATTGACCATGGAAAAGATAACAACAAAATACGAATAGTCTCCATAGGATCGGCAATTCTGAGGCCTCCGGTTTGCAGCGTTTCGCCCTTCCCGTGTGTCTAGACCAGCCCATGGAGGGAAGAAACGGATCTGTCCAGTTTGCTAGAGTCTTTTACTGGGGGAAATCGGATATCTTGGAAGTCTCTTATGGTTATGCATCATACTTAGTGTTCATCTACTCCCTTAGTAACTACAGCTTCTCTCTGCTTGTACCTCTATCTCCTCCATCGACATCATCCTTAACCAGATCAACACAGTCCTCGTTCTCACCATGTGCTTTTGTCCTCTTAGAATCCCGCTCAAATGACCGTGTTGCGCTAACACGGTCGCTGTCCTTACTCCTTCGCATAGAAAGCCATGCTCTGTGTTTCGCTCAACGATACCTTGTTTCGTGACTCTCTGATCTCCCACAAGTCTGCAGCAGTCTCCTGCCGCCCACCTATATCTTAACAGCGGAAGCATCAGTGGGAAAGAAACAGCAAACGTCGTTGGTAGACTTCCCACTCCGAGAATATGTCCGATTCAGTCGAGTCAGAATGGTCGGATTCAATCCTCTCCTGCAGAACCATGTCATTTCTCCCCTGCAAATCCCAGTGTCTCCCTGGCGATACAACCGCCACTACGGATACATTCCGAGACGATGAACCGGGGTTCGACTCCTCGCCCACTCGCAGATACGCCGGCAGCGCCCAAAACATCGCCATTGAGCGTTTGGTGAAATTGAAGCAGGAACTCAGAGCTCTAGACTCCGAGTCATTTTGGAACCGGCTCATGGAGAGCGTCACCTCGATCTGCAGTGCCCAGTATGCCTTCGTAGCTCGCAAGGTCCAAGACCATGAGCCCGTGGGTGAGATGGGAGATCACAAGCCACGTCTGTTTGGCACTGCGTTCTATTATAATGACGGGTACCAGACAGTTGGGATGTACAGGCACAGGTATTTTGCTGGAGGGAATCCTTTGTCGCATATGGACCACGAGAAACCATGTTTGATACCGGAGAACCTTGAATCTCTCAATTCTTCCAGTCAGGACAAACTTCCATTTCCCGCGGACGGGTACTTGGCTGTGCCGCTCTTCTTTCAAACGAAATGTATCGCCCATCTCGGCCTCATGTGGTCGAAGGCTGGCCTACAGAAGCGAAGTCTATCATGGTCATTTCTAGAGATGATCCTGTATTCGCTGGAAAATTTGGTTGTCCAACAGATTCATAACGATGCCGAGCGTCTGAAAGTCAATGAACCGCCGAAGAGCGAAGCCACAGGCACGCCCGGAAGTGTACGAACCGCCGACTGCGACGCCGAATTCACGACTCAGCCGCTCAAGCCGTATGCTCGAAGCTTGTCGCATGAATTACGGACGCCAATGCAGGGAGTTGTGGGAATGTTGGACGTCATGCATGCCACCGTACGAGAGGCTATGCAAGGGAAACCTTCTCCAAAAACAGGACATGTCTTTCAGTCTCTCAAGGAGAGCATCGAGATAGTTCAAGACAGTGCAAGACGGGCGTTTGAAGCTGCAGATAATGTCGTCCACGCCTACGATCTCAATATGCAGGTTCCGAAAACCCCCCAGCGGGAGCGGGGCAGCGATCTGTTCAGTGGCCCAGTTCAATCACCGATCGAAGGTCTGCCAAACATCTTCACCGGAGGCAGCATTGCAGTCAATCCATACAAACGGCGACGAAGCAATGCCGCTGACTGGAGCGACGCATCAACGCCAAAGGCTAAGGTACCCCGATGGTCGGCCAAGAAAGAGCTGTCTCCGCGGAGTGAGGACGTCAAGAATGCCGTCCACGAGAGCGAGCAAATCGTTCACGCAAATCCCTCCCATCACATCGAAGAGGTCATGGCGAACATGGCGGAGCCGAATCCCCCGCTAGCTGTGAGAAGGTCGGCACCGCATCTTCTGCTAGAAGGCATTAATCTCAATATGAGAAGCCCCTCTCTGAGAGTGACCAAGCTTCGCGACCTGCTTCGGCTGGTGATAAATGAATCGCTCCATGTCGGTGGCCGACCTGATTTTACCCTCAGCGAGACCACGGAGCTAGGAGAGAAGATTGAGGTTCGAATCCGATCTTCCAACGGGGAGATTTTCTCCAAGACTATCGTGTGGAGCGTCGATGAAGCTGTACCGGAGACTTTCCTCGTGGATGACAAAGACCTGGCAAAGTTGATCTCGTGTGTCTTTCTAAACGCAGTGAAGTTTACAAATAGTGGTATGATCACAGTCTTCGCAAAGGTCGGTCCTGATGCCGGCGAAGTCTTCATCACCGTGCGAGATACTGGACCAGGTATACCAGAGGGGTTTTTGCCCAAGCTCTTTACACCCTTTGCAAGGGAAGATGCGTCAATCACTCGGAGCAAGGACGGGCTCGGTCTCGGGCTTCTGGTCGCTAAGGGTCTTGCAAGGAAGATGGGTGGTGACTTGATCTGTGTTCGCTCGTCTACCTCTGGCCCCGATCGTGGCTCGGAATTTGAAATTAGTATTCCCGTCACTCAATCCGAGTCAAGCAACAAGCCGTTAGCTTGCATGGCAAGTACTCTGACGCCTCCTGACGGCAGCGATCCGTCGCGATTGAGTACGGCGACTAGTTTGGGCAACTTCGGCTTCGAGCAGTCCATGCTATCACCCTCGATTCGCCAGCCGAGCCAGCCGATCCAACAGCCCTCCCCAAGCTTAACGGACGAAAGTTCGTCTGAGACATCTACCCCTGTTCGCTTCGTATCCACCGCGAAATTCTTCCGCCCTTCAATCATTCGGGATGCGTATGACAAGGAGCTCGGACAAAAGCACCCGCTTACCTTCCTGGTAGCTGAAGACAATATGATAAACCGACGGGTACTGGTGAACATGCTCAACCGGCTTGGGTACCATGATATTTACGAAGCTTGCAACGGAAAGGAAGCTGTGCGTGTAATGCAGGATGTTTTGGCATCCCAGAAACCCACAACCTCCAGTCGGTCCGCCGACTGTCGGAAAAGGCCAGCAGACGATCAGTTGCGAGACTGCGGATGTAAGCGCACGAAACCAGTCGACGTCGTCTTGATGGACCTCTGGATGCCGGAAATGGACGGTTATGAAGCAACGTCGAGGATCCTCGGACTGGTAGATGACTACCAGCGCCAGGCCCTTCAGAGACAACCGGACTGTCAAGCCAATAACTCACTGCTGCCGTCTCCCACGGTCCTTGCCGTCAGTGCAGATGTAACCGATGAGGCTCTCGGACGTGCCTCCAAAGTCGGCATCAAAGGCTACATGACCAAACCTTATAAGCTGTCAGATCTGGAACGGTTGATCCTTGAGTTCTGCAGCGAGGCGACAAGTCCAACTCTTGACGGGATGAGCATATTATGACACCTGACATGATTGCATTGCTGCCCCTACATTTTGCCTTTGATTTTGTGGATGCCTATTTAATGTTTTTATACCCCCATGGGCGATACACCTTCTTTGTTGATACATCATTTACGGCCGATGACTGTGACGAGATCAGAACATATGAATCCATGCATTCTAATAAAAGATGGAATTGCCATCTGTCAAGCACTTCGTTTCTCCAATACAGACTACATGAAGAACGCAGAGAGAGCACTGGGTCGTAAACCAGATCATTACATCCATATCAAGCTCATCCACAACTATAACAACAGAACGCTGGAAATGCAACAGATAGAACCCAGGATACTATGTGTATCCCAGCCCACAAGTGTCATCATAGGTCATTCTCTCTTCGATTGTCTCAACCGCATCCGTGCCAACCAACATGCTAGCGTAGACAGTCTACATTATATGCGATCTTAGCAGCTAGGTGGTCTGAGGGTATGATCCATAGTCCGCAGATATATGAAGTAGATGATACAGATCGAGAAAAAAAGAATGCTACTTCCCATGCAACAAATGTACGCCGACTATCCCCCTCTCCTGCGCCCAATCTCACCCCCTTACGTCAGCTTCTGCTTGATGAAGAAAGACCGAAGATGCGACAGTTGCCAGGCACATGTAGCGGAAAGCACGGCGAGTTGGATGAGGGTCCAGCGCACGACTCGCGAGTTGGTAGCCTCGGACTGATCACGGAATTCGGCTTCACGCTCCTAAAATCGACGAAAGTCGGCAAATCAGCCACGCCATCCCAGACTCAAACAATGCAATGGCAGGAAGTTGGAAGAAACATACCCGTTGGAACACCTGCTCCCGGCGAATATCCTGTAACCGCCCATTGAGATCCTTGACCTTCTGCACAATATCCTTCATCTTGTCCTTGTCCTCGGTCTCGATCTTGCTCGTCTCGCCGATGGCAATGTCCAGGTTCACCCTGACGGCGCCGGCGGGGGCACCGGACAGCCAGCCGCCCACTGCAGCGTTGGTGTCAGGCGTAAGGCAGATTTTGTGCTGGCCGGCGTCGGCGGCGGAGAAGGTGAAGCGGCCGGCGTGGCTGTCGCGCTTTGAGACGACACGGTGGTCGTTGTCGAAGGTCTCGTCGACGGTGATGAGCATCTTTAAGCTTGGGTCGACCGAGTACGTGCCGGACTGCTGGTTGATGACTTCGGTTTTGAAGTTTCCTGCGAATTCCGAATAGATTCCAATTAGCAATAATTCGTCAGACCAAAATTAGAATGGCGGCCACGTACCAACGACAAGAGTATCCTTGGGCAGGTCCTCATAGAAGCATTTTGTTTGACGGCCGTCCATATAGAAGTAGAGGGCATTGGCGGGCACAGCAAGACAGAGGATAGCACAGAGTGCCAGGGCTGATGACAGCCACGAGGCCGATGATCTGGTCGGAGCCATGTTGAAGAACTCAATTGAAGTCAATACGACAATCGATGCTAGAAGCGAAACTGGCTTTGTCGATGGTTGACCTAGCTACTCCGTACTCCGTAGTGAATTGCAATGTTGAAGGGAAGATCTGGCACCAACGACGGGTCGGCCTTGGCGCGATGTGATGGGCGGAATGGACGAAACCGCCCGGTTTTTCCTTCTTTCAGCCATCACGGTCGGCATCTCGTCACTATTCCATCCTTGATTTTTTATTGTTTTCTTATCTAGTTCTCTGTCACTAGAGGTATTCGATCGTCTTGCGGATTTCTAGATTGACTGAAGCTTTTTCCGGAGACTCTAATCGCCATCATGGCCGCCGCGGATGTGCGCGACATGCTGGATTTGCCCGCAGAGGGGCAGCCTCGACCTCACAAGAAACAGAAGGTGGTCGAGAAGAGACCAGGTCGGTTTTGGATCCTTGAAACCTTCACCAGAAACAGACACTGATATCCATGCCTCAGAGGGGATTACTCGCGAGCTGTACGCGCTTCTAGGCGAAAGGGCGCCTCCGATCGCCATCAATGAGAACAGATACAAGGGACGGCCGAAATGGATGAGCAAGCTCAGAGTGCGCCCATGGTATGCTTTCAACTTGCGGAAATAGATGTGATGACTGTGCTGATTATTCTTCCTTACTAGGCAAATGATCCCCTTCACCAACAATGCTCGAGCGGATGGACTTGTTCTGCGGCACTGGCAAAGACAGCCTGAAGCTACAAAAGCACCGGCACTGGAAGGATCTTCGGAGATGGAGATCGATGAGGCGAAAGTGGAAGGAGGGGCTCCAAAACCAGAACAGGAATATGCGTTTGCCAAATACAATGTCAAACCTCGAGTACCCAGACGCTACACGGACGAGGAATACGACCGGCACTTGAAGAGCGACGACTGGTCGCGGCAGGAAACGGACTATTTGATGGACCTTGTCGAAGAGTACGACCTCCGCTGGGTGGTTATTGCCGATCGCTACGATTTCCAGCCCCAACCCATAGATGCCGAAGCGAATGCGGCCGCGCTCGTCCCAGCTAAACGGTATCGAACAATGGAGCAGA
Organism: Scortechinia acanthostroma; assembly: GCA_011319215.2. Classification (NCBI taxonomy): domain Eukaryota; kingdom Fungi; phylum Ascomycota; class Sordariomycetes; order Coronophorales; family Scortechiniaceae; genus Scortechinia; species Scortechinia acanthostroma. Next base: position 643,167 of record JAABUG020000007.1, read on the forward strand.
TGAAGGCGCGGTACTACTTCGTTGCCGCATCAATGCTCGCTCTGGAACATCCCCCATCAGAAATGTCCGAAGCCGAATTCGATCTGCACGAGAAGATGATGAAGTTCGACCCAGACCGCGAACGGGCTCGCAAAGAGCTCGCCGCACTGCAACTAAACCGCACCGCAGACGAAGTACGCGAGGAAGGCATACTTTTAGAAGAACTCAAACGCATCACATCCAACGAGCAAAACTTCATGACCGAACGCAGGGAGCTCTACTCCAGACTCGAAGTACCCATCAGTGTGGGCAATACTACCATGTACCAGTCTAGCCAAGGCCTATCCCAGCTCCTGCAGACCCTGCTCCAAGCCGACAAGAGCAAGAAGCGACGCTCCATCCTCGGTCCCGAAGCCGCCGCTCCCAGCCCCGCAGCACAAACACCTACATCGAACGCCCCAACCAGCGCGCGCGACAGCCGAGCAGATACCCCCAGCCACGCAGGCGGTCCTTCCAGCAAGAAGGGTTCAGCGGCTGCAGCTGCAGCAGCTGCCGCCGCCGTCGCCGCAGCCAAAGAGCCCCCGTCGACCGTCAAGACGCTCACTCCGGCCGAAGAAGCCAGGTACGGCGTACAGCACCATGAACGCGTCGCTCCAGGCGTGCAGTTCCGAAGCGACCGCGCCCAGAAGCTCACGCAGGCCAAGTCCAACGTGCAGTCCCAGAAACTGGCCACGGCGCTGTCAGAGCTGGAGATCCCGCCGCGTCTCCTTATGCCTACGGAGCGCGTGTGCAAGGAATTCGAGAGGCTCATCCATTCGGTCAACCTGTTGCTTGATGCGCGCAAAGTGTCCGAGAAGATCGAGAGTGAGATCCGTGTTCTGGAAGCGGCCAGAGAGGAAAGAGAGCGCAAGACGAAGGAGGTCAAGGACAAGGGAAGGCCCGAGGTCAAATCCGAAGACGTGGAGGATCCTGCTTCTGCAGCGGGAGACTCTGCTACGGCTCCCCCTGCGACAGACGCAGTGGAAGAGCGTGCCGATAAGGGACGGAAAGATGCGGATCAGGGTGCGGGGGACCGCGAGGGCCTATCTCATAAACGCTCAGCCAGTGTCCTGAGCAATGGGAGCGACAAGAGTACCAAGCGGCAAAAGAAATAGCTCTCTCGGTGGGATATCTGGTTCGGTGTTGGTGTGTTTTAATATACCTCTGTACGACTACATGAATTGATTCCATTTTCTGGCGCATGGGCAGTCTTCATATTTTCTATGTGCTAATAGGGATAACATTCTGAATTAAACAAACGGCGTGGAGCCAAGTATGTCACTGCTCACGTTCGATAGACAGGGCGAGAAAGGCATTCTTCGAAGCCATGTACCAAAACCCCTCGCAATCCGTACTCCATCACTCTAAGTCAAGGATTCATTCCTCCAAAACTTCACTCTGGATCAGAAAACAATTCGAGGCAGTCTTGGTACATGCTAGCCAAATCATCGGTAATTATTTCCGGTTCATCGCATTGGAGGTGCTTCTCATTGTCCCCCTGGGAGTGCTGGACCTTGGGTCGTTCGAAAGCACCTTGTGAGATTATGGATCCTTCTTTGTCTGGGGAAGTATTGTGAGAATTCCCTTCCTTCACAGTATGCTTCGACGATGACATTGACGCATTATCGCTGGCAGTATCGTGCCATTTCTTACGACTGGGCAATCTCAGTTTCATGATTTGTGCTCCCTTCTTTCGACCGATGGCGTATTGACAGCTAGTATTGGTTGTCGCCATCGTATGCCTATCTCCTGCATACTTAAGATCGTTCTCTCCCCCTCGTAGGCTTTGTGGTGACTGTGGTTCTGTCGCAGATTCCATAGAACCATCTCGGAGGGTGTCATCAAAGCCTGATGTACACTGCCCCAATGCATGACGCTCACTCACACAGTCGCTCGAGTAGTTTCTACGCTTCAGACTCCGTAGGGCTCTTCGGCTATCAGTCCTTTGAGCGTCGGCGTGATTCTTTCTTCGATCTGCGAGCCTCCGCCAGGAGGCAGAATTGATGGCAGAGTCGCAACTCGCAGAGTCGCTAGCATTTGAAGGCCTGAGTAGCGTAGCTGCGCCAGACCAGCGGTGAACTCTGAAACGACCAATGAGATGCGAAATGTGGTGTTTGGTCGATGACTCTTCTCGTGTTGATGAAGCCTTGCCAGACTCTTTCTCGGCAGTTTCGCCTTTGTCTCCATCTACCACAGTATATCCATAGCCAAGACGTCGTCCTCCAGACATCCATCCGATGCTGACTTTGCGCGGCGAAGCCATTCCATTGCTCATTGCCACAGATCCGAGGGAGGTTATGGACCGGTTCAAGTCAAACTGCTCTGTGAATCTGCTCTTCAAGGCATCTGTTTTCCCAAGAGAATCACCATCCAAAGACGGAACATGCGTTCCTGAGAATGGTACGCTTCGAGATGAAGCATTAGGGGAAAGAGCAGCGAAAGGTGTCCTGCTACGACTGATGTCTCTATTGTTTTGGTCCATATTTGTATTCTCAATATTCGCTGGAGCGTCAGCTGACGCAGAGCTAGTCCTTGGAGAGTAGCATGAAGACGCTTGCCTCGCATCTTGCACCCCCAGCTTCAATACTCCTCCATCCCAGACAGGCGTCAATACTCTAGCTGGACTACCAAGGCTACCGCATTGGTATTGCGTTGTCAAAGTACCCGAGTTGCTGCCGTGCGGGTTCTCGTAGGTTGACTGACTGGGCGATAAGATTCGAGGAGAAGTTGAAGCAGACGCCAGCATCTTGGAGATGTTCAAATCTGTGAGGTGGATCGATTGGTCTTCAGATATCGATACTTGATGTCGTTGTCTTCTTTTTGTGATAAGTATTTCTGAAGAGTGCTCAGTCGACGGGTTGACCAGATTGAGAGGATGGTCTGGCATATTAGAGCCACGACTAGGAGACTTTGGCTGTTCTTGGAGAGTAGGAGGGGTGGCGTCCATGCCATCGAAGAGGTTCAATGATGCTGCTGAAGCGGAAGCAATTGGGACAGGCCCGCAGTTCACATTGTCCTCTCTGGGAGTAGCTTCACTGTTAAGGCGTGCGGCAGGACGAGGACTCCCCCTGGCTTTAGGGCTTTGGACTTTGGGCTCGTGAGAGATGAAAAATCCATGCATCGCCTGCGGACTCCAGCCTTCATGCTCCGGTGAACTGAGTGACACTTCTGTATGCTGGTAGAGCGGATACTTCTCGTCTGCAAAGAAACTCTTCCCTTCGCTGCGGTAGGGTTGAGCAGGAGGGACACTCTTACGACCAATACTGGTCGCAGCCTTTACATTGTCCGCAACGTGAGTTGGAGTGGAAATGAACTGTGCATCACTATCGTAGCCTCTTTCGCTCATCAAGCCACTTCCAAACTCATGTGGTGTGACAACGGCGCCGTTGTACTTCGCAGATTTTGAAGGAATCGAGAACAAAGAGGTGCCGGATCTTCTGTCAGATCTTCGCGAAGCCACGTTCCGTCTTCTTGACTCTCGAGAAAGCCTCCGTCGAAGCCTTTCGGAAAGGCCTTCAGAGGAACTTCTTGGACTTTGAGGTAGGATTGTATATTCATTCGCAGATGAAAGGCCTGGTCAAGTCAAAAACGGTGTCCACCACGGATATAAGCAGCACGTCATTTTCAATCACCTAATGGATGGTCATCTAGGAAGAGGGGTGACTCCGTCTCATTCAATTGGTATGGTTGTTCAGCGATGGACGAGGACGGGGATTTCCAAATCCTTCTAAACCGCCGACAGAGCAGGAGATCCATTGAGCATCAGTGAGGTCTTTGTGCAGACAGGCTGCGATGCTTGCAGACACACCGATCGCCGCGTAGTTGAAGCGAGGCATATCCGGGGGTGCCCCATAGATGCCAGGCTCAGCCCGGAGACTCTCATGAGGGTCATGGATGCTCAAAACGGAAACGGCGAACAGAAGCCTGGTGGTGATGGTCAAGAAAGGGAAGGAGGCATTCATGTTCTTGCTTCTTCTGTTTGGAACGGACAACTTTGTGATTCTTCCTTTCTACCTATGATGAAGACCTCAGGGAACATACTTCAATCGTCTTCACAGGTCGACTATATATATCGTTCGGCGCTGTGACGGATGCATCTGACCGAATCAATGTACATCGGAGGTACAGTAATCCGCCGAAAATATTCTAATTGTCTATGTGTCCTTCTGTCACCAATACTTAATAGACACTCGCTCATCTCATGCTCAGACTAGATTTTGCACATCCTGACCGAGGATTCGAAGGAGTTTTCCAAAAAGCGGTCTAGGTACACTCGCAACTGCACCTGGGGTCTGTCCCATTCAAATTGACAAAGTCCGACGTAGACGGCTGGAGAACAGACGATAACGGTCTAGTCTGACAACTGCATCTATCCTACTAATATAATAAATGGGCCTGTAAAAGTGCTATATCAGCCAGTATTGCAAAGTACTCCGTTCCCATAACCAATATCAGGCATCCTCACTCTTCTGCAGTATGCAGAGGACAGCTGTTGAAAACCTAGATGCATGTATGGTAAGAACCAGTAATCTGATACTCCGTACCCAGGTACTGAAACTGTCCCTAAGACATTAGTGGCCGATCACGGACCCCGAGCCGGAATGGCCAGCTTTCTCCGATGTCCCTTAGTGTACAGTCCACGACTCCACGGAGTACGATGGACGCCAATTACGGGCCCAAAAGATTGGATGCAGTGGAGGCAGACTGACAGATTCTGGAGGCAAACCCATCACGCCATTTTGACTCACGACTACTTGGGTATGGTCGCGAAAGAGTTTATCATACGGAGAACATCGACTGTCCTTAATTACCTGTCATAATAAAAACACCTAATAGCTGAGTGTCTTACCAGCCAATTACCACCGAATACCCCTCCATTCCCTCCGACTTTTGTCTTTTTTCCTCGTGCTCCGCCTATCTATCGGCGGACCCACATCGAGGGGTCTCCCCCTCCATCCTCTATCCCAATATTAATATTCTCCCCCTTCCCCCATTCTTCTCTCTGCTTCTTCTCTCTCCTCTTCCTCTTTCATCCCTCCCTCTTCCATTTGAACTCACCTCTCTCCAGCAAGAGACTGATCTCTCTTGTCTGTTCTTTGATCTCGACTTTTTGTGTGACTTCAACTGATCCCTCTTACCATTCCTCCTTTTTTCTCCTTCAAGCCTCGTCTGCTCTCTTCTCTCATCCTACGTTCACATCACACATCCTTCAAAATGGTTCAATCGTAAGGATCCACTGACTCCCTCCGACTGTCAACAGTTTCTTCTTGACATGCACTAACATCTGTGTCTGTAGCGCCGTTTTGGGTTTCCCCCGTATGGGAAAGCTCCGTGATCTCAAGAAGGCCACCGAAGCTTACTGGGGTGGCAAGATCTCTCGTGATGAGCTCCTGAGCGAGGGAAAGAGACTCCGTGCTGAGCACTGGAAGATCCAGAAGGATGCTGGTGTCGATATCATCCCCAGCAATGACTTTGCTTTCTACGATCAGGTCCTCGACCACATCCAGCTCTTCGGCGTAAGTTCCCTTGACAATTAGACATACTCCGATAGGGATAGGCAATCTAACAAAGTCATTGAATAGGTCGTCCCTGAGAGATACAGCAAGTACAACCTTGACCCCCTGGATGAGTACTTCGCCATGGGTCGTGGTCTCCAGAAGCCCGCCTCTGATGGCCAGTCCGCAATTGACGTTCCTAGCTTGGTATGGTACCCCTTCCAACAACAAATTGTTCAGAAGGTTCCAGTTCTAATACAATATCTACAGGAAATGGTCAAGTGGTTCGACTCGAACTACCACTACGTCAAGCCTACCCTCCAGGAGAACCAGGTCTTCAAGCTCGCTGCCAACCCCAAGCCCGTTGCTCAGTTCCTCGAGGCCAAGGAGGCTGGCATCGTCACTCGTCCCGTCATCCTGGGTCCCGTCTCCTTCCTGACCCTCGCCAAGGCCGACCGCGGTCAGAAGGTTGACCCCATTGACAAGATCAACGACCTGGTTCCCCTCTACGTTGACCTCCTTGCCCAGCTGAAGGCTGCCGGTGTCGAGGATGTCCAGATTGACGAGCCTGTTCTCGTTTTTGATCTCCCTGTCAAGTCCAAGGCTGCTTTCAAGCCTGTCTATGAGAAGATTGGTGCTCTCGGTGACAAGGCTCCCCGCATTGTCCTTGCCACCTACTTCGGTGACATTGTCCACAACATTGATGTTCTCCCTGCTCTTCACAACCTTTATGGTATCCACGTGGACCTTGTCCGCAACCCTGAGCAGATCGATGCCATTATTGGCGCTCTTGGCCCCAAGCAGGTCCTCTCTGCTGGTGTTGTTGATGGTCGCAACATCTGGAAGACCAACTTCAAGGCTGCCATCGAGAAGGTTGAGCACGCTATCCAGAAGCTTGGCAAGGACAGAGTCATTGTCTCCACCTCCAGCTCTCTCCTCCACGTGCCCCACACCCTTGAGAGCGAGAAGAACCTCGATCCCGAGGTCCGGGATTGGTTCAGCTTCGCTGTTGAGAAGACTCACGAGGTTGTTGTGATCGCCAAGGCCGTCACCGAGGGCCCTGCTGCTGTCCGTGACCAGCTCGAGGCCAACGCCAAGTCCATTCAGGCTCGTGCCTCTTCCGCTCGCACCAACGACCCCAAGGTCAAGGAGCGCCAGGCTGCTGTCACCGAGGAGATGCACAACCGCAAGTCTCCCTTCCCCATCCGTCTTGCCGAGCAGAGCAAGTCTATCAACCTTCCTCTCTTCCCCACCACCACCATCGGTTCTTTCCCTCAGACCAAGGAGATCCGTATTCAGCGTAACAAGTTCACCAAGGGTGAGATCACCGCTGAGCAGTACGAGAAGTTCATCGAGCAGGAGATTGCCGAGGTTGTCAAGATCCAGGAGGAGCTTGACCTCGACGTTCTCGTCCACGGTGAGCCCGAGCGTAACGACATGGTTCAGTACTTTGGTGAGCGCCTCACCGGTTACGTCTTCACCACCCACGCCTGGGTCCAGAGTTACGGATCTCGTTGCGTGCGTCCTCCCATCATTGTCGGTGATATCTCCCGTCCCGCTCCCATGACCGTCAAGGAGTCCAAGTACGCCGTGTCGATCTCCAAGAAGCCCATGAAGGGTATGCTCACTGGCCCCATCACTTGCCTCCGCTGGTCTTTCCCCCGTGACGACGTCCACCAGTCCGTCCAGGCTCAGCAGCTGGCCCTCGCTCTCCGTGATGAGGTCATTGACCTTGAGGCTGCTGGTGTCAAGGTCATCCAGGTCGACGAGCCTGCTCTTCGTGAGGGTCTCCCTCTGCGTGCCGGCAAGGAGCGTGAGGACTACCTCGCCTGGGCTGTGCGTGCCTTCCGCCTGTCTACCTGCGGTGTCTCCGATGGTACTCAGATCCACTCTCACTTCTGCTACTCTGAGTTCCAGGACTTCTTCCACGCCATTGCCGCTCTGGATGCCGATGTTCTGAGCATTGAGAACAGCAAGTCTGACGCCAAGCTGCTCAAGGTCTTCGTCGAGGAGGCTTACCCCCGCCACATCGGTCCTGGTGTCTATGACATCCACTCTCCCCGTGTTCCCAGCGAGCAGGAGATCAAGGACCGCATCGAGGAAATGCTTCCTTACCTCCGCCCTGACCAGCTCTGGATCAACCCTGACTGTGGTCTGAAGACCCGTCAGTGGCCCGAGACCAAGGCTGCTCTGACCAACATGGTCAACGCTGCCAAGTACTACCGCCAGAAGTACACCAAATAAATGGTGTGACTGACTGTTTTAATAAACGGAGACGACATTCTTCAACCTGTCGCTCCGGAAACAAACGAAACTTGGTTTCGTTGTGTTAATGTGATGAGTTACGACGATGATACCAAAAGTTCAACATAAGGGTTCGGGGTTTTGTATTAGAAAATATGGGGGTCAACGGAGTTTCAACATTTAGTCTACGATTTCAACATCGGCGTTCAAGCCATACATGACTGCTTCTACATGCGGTCAGCATTTCCTTAGGTGGGATGTTTCTTTTTGCTACTTCGGTTTTAATCAAAAGGGATATGCATGATCGCGGCAGTCGGCGCCGCTGATGGTTTTTCTTCAATATTTCAACAATGTGTTGTACATGACACTGAAGGTACTGATTTAGATCTACCTTTTAGAGCCTAATCAATTGAAAGGCAATTTCCGATATCTCCCCTGATCTCAGTAGGCATTATTATTGTAGATGGTGACTGAAGCACGTACCGCAGCAACCGTATGTGATGTGAAGAGTCATGAGTATCCTCCACCAAGCAATGCTATTCAATCATACTATTACAAGAGATAAGCTCCTATCTTCGAGCTTCCGTCGCAGAAGCGAACAACTCATGCAGATCAAAGCCAGGAACACCATGGAACAGCAGCCCCCCGACCCGCAACCGCCTTCTCCCCAAACTTCTCTACATACCACTTCCTCCCCCACCGCGCATGAGGCAGCATATTAGCCACCGCATTCACAAGAAACACAACCGCCGGAAGAGGCAGTGGGACGTGCAGTTTCTCCGCCAACGCCGCAGCAGGCCACAACCACGGCGCGATGCGCAAGGGCGGCGAGGCAAGGGCGCCCGCCATGAGCGCCTGGCGGGCGGGGAAGACCGCCGTGCCGACGAGGGCGAAGCCGAGCCACTCGAGCCACTCGAAGGCATAATGCGGGTAGAGGATTGAGCGGAAGACGCCGCGAGGGGGTGGGATTACGTAGACCTTGGCGTATTTATCTTTTTTACCATTGGCGTCAGTGGACGATTCCTGGATAAAGGTTGCATGGTCCTGGTCTTGATTGCTGGTGACATTGACAACCTCGTCGGACTTCTTGGCCGCGTCGCGCTTCTCGGCTGCTTCGCGGCGGAGACGGAAGAGCGTGCGCTCCGAGTAGATGTTGCCTATCATGCCGGCTGCGAAGAGGACCATCCCCAGGCAGGGCAAGAAGTGCGTTGCGGGGGAGTACGACTCCCCGACAGCGCCGTCGGTTTTGTACCCCAGCACGGGGACGTGGTATCCCGCGAGCCAACCAGCCAAACATGACGAATTGAGCCAGTTGAACAGCACCGCCATGGCAACGACGGACGCATGCAGGGGTGACATGCTTGGGGCGCCGAAGAACGGCGAGATGATGGCGCGGTTGACATAGTGGATTACGTACAGGGACGCAACAAGCTTATTAGACAGCGGGAGCGAGGGGATGTTGAGCTTCTGCGGCAGTTTCCAAAGGATGTAGAGCAGATTCACCGGTGACACGATCTCCATGAGGAACCAGCCTAGTTTGCCTGGGATGTTCAGCCAGGAGCGCTGGTAGGAGCCTTTGCCTGCTGGATGCCAGGAGATGGCCCATTGGACGAGTGAGAACTGGTTTTATGTTAGATTACGATAGTCTAGAAGTTTCGTATATACTTACCACGGGGAAGTATTGGAATATGTTGAGCAGGGTTGTGTAGGCCTGGGGAGTCGGCAGGATGAAGTCTCTCAAGGGGGGAAGGGACCCCAGGATGGACGAAAATGCAGAGCCCATGTTTTCCTGTCTACACATCAGTATAAGCATGCAATAAGGTGAAACCAATATGAACCACAGGTTAGAGAAAAATATACGCGGCAGTAGTCCCTGATCAAGCTACTTCTTTAGGGGTCACGCTGTTTAGGGACACTCGGAAGCTCAGGCGTAACAGAGTTTGAGACGATGGTGATCAAGGAAACTCCGAAAGTAAAATCTTCAGACCATGACTATACTCTGAAGTCTCACTACAACAAAGAGAATTGAATTTAGGGGTATCCGAATCACCAAAGAACAATCAATAGTTTGAGTTTATCCAATGATGTCACGGGACGGTCACTGCACGTGATCAGGAACATAAGCTACAGGTCGATATATCGAACATCGATCGTCTCTTTGTCACAACTGTAGATTGATGTATCTCTTCTACCTCCCTAGCGGCCAGTACTCACAATTTATAGGTGTATGCAAAACAGCCGAGTACGCAGTATATGGAAATGTGAAGACGAATCGGTCCCATCCAGGATTGTCAAGCATGGCATTCTTAATTCAAATGAACCATGCGCAGGGCTGTCTTGTGTGGCTCCGGAAGTCTATGCTGAGCAATTATTATCCATCAACGCTTCTATACGAGCGTTTCTTTTGCTTCAATCAGTCGACGTATCCATACTGTCAGTCACAGTCTGCGTTAAGGGCTGTCGTCGCGCTGCTAGTCTCTCCGCCTTGAATGCCTCAATCTTGGCCTTGAGCTCCGTATCTAGGCAAGCCAGTCAGCGGGGTCGGTTCGACGCGAGAGACAGGTAAGAAATGCAAACTTACCAGGAGTTACGTCCTCTATCTTGAGCGGAGATCTGTTGAAGGGATCACGTGGGTCACTCAGAAGGTGAGACCGAATTGTAGAACGATCCATGGAAACCCCGGATCCAGGGAGGATGACAGGATCTTCCATCAAGGTATAGATCAGAGGATCTAGAGAAAAGCTATCAGCTATTTGGCCATCGCAGATAAGTGATATATCGAACATACCCAAGAATTCATCAGGGATCTCGCCCAGATCCTCCTCGGCTTGTTCGTCAGCCTCCTTGGCCGCCCTAACCTTCGCCTGCAGCTGTTCCCATTGTCGGAGCTCCTCTGGAGATTTCAGGGACCATTTTCGGAGGATATCCCCGGCCTTCTGGAAGTTCGCCGGCTTGTAGAATCCTCCATCCCTTGCAACGGCGACGATGAAATTTTCCTTGCCCATCAGGTTGAGATACACATCGACAATCTCACTCAGCAAAGCCCGCGGATTGAAACCGTACTCTTGCAGATTGTCCACTCGCAAGCTGGAGCTCTTTGGGCCAACCATGGCATCCAGGTTGTAATCAAGCATGTCTGCCAATCTCTGGACAATTTCAGGCATGGTGAACGAGTCCGCCAACGCTTCCGTAAATAACTTGAGCATGGCGACTGTCTCGTTTGTTAACTGCATGTACGATTTGGCGTTCCGTTGCGCGGACGCAAGCTGCTCCTCTTTTTGCTGACGCTCCTGGGGATCCATGTTGTTCCCATTGCGACTGAGTTCGACCTGGGTATCATGAATCGTAATGAAGGCGCCAAAGGATTCATTAAGCACGTATGTCACATCGTTTAGAAGCAAGTTCACAAACTGAACGAAAAAGTCGAGATTTTGCTTGGACTGGTTGTCGAGCTTCTTCCGATAGAGAGTGTTTGGCCAGATACACTTGATGATCTGGAAGATTTCATAGCGGATGTTGAACTTGTCGAAAAACTGGGTATGCGTCCCGGTGTGCTCTGCTTCGATATAGAACTTCATAACGGCATGCAGCAGGTATGCATTAGCGAATGGCAAAGAGTTAAAAAGATCGACCAAAACACCGCGGGCGCCACCAGGGCGGGGCCATGTCCCCCGAAACAGTATCGAAATAAGACCCGCTTTCAGGTAAGGATTCTTGATGTACTCCGAACTCTCCAGGAAAGTGATACAGAGCATAACCAGCTCGTCTCCCTGTGTCGCGGTGATGATCTGGGGCATGCACCACATGATGAATTTGAAGTTGCTGACAATGTCATCCACAAAGTATTCGGGGAGACATTTGAAGACCTCCGGCTGCTGCTCCGGAAGAGGCAACTTGATCGGTTCCTTTGGAAAATTGACGCCGGACGCTAGCCGGAGCAGCCAAACGATGACATATCTCATGAACAGCATGGAGCGAGCCTGCCATTGATCGTCGAACAAAACACCTTGCAGACTGTACTTCAGAGCGAGACCCAAATCCAGCTTGTCCTTGTATTTCTTCACAGCTTGTTCGAATACCCTAAGCTGCATTGGGTTGTTGATCCACCTGGGTCGCTCCAGCTCAAATCTCCTGATCGTACCCTCCATGTGCCGGAGGTCCTTCTCAAGCTGGTCCAGCTTTGACGTCAGGGACTCACTACCATAGTGATGAGCAGCAACAGTCAAAAAGAAGATTTCAGTGATAAAGTTAGAAGTTCCTTCTTCTTGCTTTGAGTAGAAGGCGTCAGACGCATGCTGATCGGCATTGATCTTGGTTTCATCCTTCATATCCACGCGTGGGTTCCGGTGCAGATATCCCGCATCGATCCTGTCAATCTAGGAACCTGGTAAGCTTGGTGACGAGGATGATTAGAACGTGCAAAGCCTACCTTTGTGAAGGTTGCATCCATGAAAGGTTCACAAAGCTTGTCCAGACATGTTGTGAGATTGAACATGAAACCATCCGAAGCTACAGTAGTAGGATCCACCTGCATTGCTCTTCGTTTGTGGTTGATGTTCAAAGCGGCAGCGAACCAGTCCAGGACTCTGTCCCTTGCCTCCTTACTGGCGCGAATGATATGGTTGATGACATCAAACAGATCTGAGCTAAGCATCTGCTGCACCATTCTGATGGATCTTTGCGCATTTAAGATATATGATTGATCTCGTGTCTTCGGACTCGAGAAATAGGTCAGGGTAACATTGCTCTGGAGAGGTGACAAGCGGAACCAGGGACCCAGAAGCGTGTCCTTCTCAAACAATGCTGGATCACGAGACTCGTTGAAGAAAGAGGACTCCGTAATAGCAGCGGCAATGACCGGATTGCCAACTAGGTTTCGCAAAGCCTAGATAGGTTAGCGACAGGCGTCTTGAAAAAAGGGTTAGAGGTATAACATACCGTTAAGTAAGACTTGTAGTCATCGTTAATAGTCATGGCGGTAAGATCACGGCTCATCTCCTCCACAGCGGCGATGAAAGCCGGCTTGATGCTTTCGTCTTCCTCAAATCTCTTCACAGCTTCGCCCAAGAACTCAATATCAACTCCCTTCTCATCCTCGGGATCCAGAAGAAGATATGGCTTGAGCGGCGACCGCTCGGATGGCTCGAGCCTAAGGGACAACAGAATCAGTCAATCTGTCGTCCGTTTGTCAACTGGTCAAGGGGTAGGCAGGAACACACCCGAACATCTCCGGCATCGTGATAGCGAAGATGCAATAGCTCATGCACAGGCGCCGCGCCTCACAGATGATACCGAATTTCGCATCATCTTCGCGGGCACGGCGAAAGCCCTTGTGCAGCCTTGAGATCCGCGTCCAGCATGGCAATAAGTAGTCCAAAGGCTTCTGCTGCGCATTCGACGCGGCTTCAAGGAGCGCCTGGTCCAGCACAGTAGTGTCGATGCGCGGTTCGCGACCCTGGTCCTCGAGTTCGCTCCGTAACCCAGGCAAATAAATCAACTTGTGCCCATGGATGTCCTGCTGTCGGTCTTCCCTCAAGCTAAGCCTGAAAACGGCGCTTAGTGTGCGATCCTCAAATGATTCAATACTCTCTTCTGGCCTCGGTGGCGGAGGGGTGTTCGATACCGGGGTGTTCGATACCGGGGTGTTCGATACCGGGGTAGCATTTAATGACCGGTCCGGTGCAGGAGTGGCAGAAGTTGACGGTGTAATCTTAATTCGCTTGCCTTCTGATTCTTGCAACTCTGGCCGAGGCGAAGAAGTTTGAGAGCGCGGTGCACTGCTGATATTGATCTGGGGCTGCGGAGTATCAAACGTTTGCTGAGGAGCTTCACTCGGCAGTGAAGGTGTAAAAGGCTGGGTAGAAGCTGTCTCTGGCGCTTCTGCGTTTTGTGAGGATGAGGATGGGTTTCCCAGCTTCGCCAGGCGCTTGTTGCGGATCTGCACAAGGAGGTTTAGTTGTCATCCAGGCATAAATGACTAAACTTTGATAATGAGCATCAAGCTGTACAGCACTCACCTTATCCGCATCGGAGAGAGTATCTGACATCCTCTGTTGACGGAGAGATGTGAACGAATGCTCCCAGAGAAGAGGCTCTGTCAGCGGGGCAGAAGATGCGGAGAAAGATAGAGTAAGCAGTTATTAGAAGACTGATTCAAGAAGGATCACAAAAGTCAACAGTCAAAGAAATATGTACTCTGGGGGAATCTGGGGACATCTATGATTTAGTAACAAGAAGAATACGACCGACCAGGCCGATAGATGAATGCTAGTGGTCACTCTACACTGGCGGCATTCGGACATTCGGTCATGGTCGCTGAGATTCGCCTGCATGATTAATATCACTACTAAGCCCGGTAGACCGCCCTTGCCATTCCTCCACTCATCAAGCATGAAAGAATATCATTCACTTATCCCTCTGAAGAATGGTATTAATTGTCTTTTGAGTTGATATTCAGTCTCACATTCACAGCCGCTGATAGAAAGTATTTGCAGAATAAGAGTAATCATAGACTTCCAGTAACTCATCAGTCCATCGGACGCCATCATTGGCTTCTAATGCAAAACAGAAAAGCAGACAGAAGGACGAGCGGTCCAAAAGGAATTATAAAGAACCAAGACCGCAGGTCAAAATGCAAAAGGACGTATCATGACGCTGGTTAATATCTCTGCTTCAGAGAATCTAAGCGCCGGCAACTCTTAAGCTCCATGGCCCTCGCCTCCTTCATCTTCTCTACATCTGGGAAGAACCAGCCCTGGGCTTCTTGCATCATCCGGTCCCGAGCATGTACTTCGCTCTCGCATTCATACCGCAATTTGGTGATATAGTCCACTTCCACTTTTGTATCCAATTGGCGAAGTTTCTTCGCACTGTAGTCTTCGACGTCCCTAGGATTGACGAAATAGTTGATGCTGTACTTCGGTGTCGTCCGCTGCATGGTGTGAGGGGGTACAGCGGCATCGAATCTGTAGGAAGGACCGGCAGGAGACGACGAGCCGGAGAAAAGAGAGGAGAGAAGAGGAAGCACGAATAGAAGGATCAGAGGGAGGAGCGACTGGAACGTTGCCCAGCCAGACGGTGCGGGTTCGGCCTGAGCGCTGGCTTCGCGAGGTCTTCTTCGCGGTCGGGGTCCTCCAAACTGGTGTACCCGGAAACCTGGACCTCCGCCCATGTTGAAAACAAACTGGGGACCTCCTAAAGGCATCCGTAAGCATGAACCCTCGTAGATGACAAAAAGAAAGGATGTGAGCCAAGCGTACCGAAAGGGCTGAACCCCCCTCCTCCGAACCCGCCATTGAAGAAGCGATTAAACAGCTCCTCTGGCGATATCTCCTCCTCGAACATAGGACCACCAGCACCCGCTGAACGTGGGAACCCTCCACCACCGAAGCCACCGAAAGGAGACGCCCCCGACGGCCCAGCATTAGGCGTGAACCTGCTGTCCGGATCTCCGCCAAACTTATCATACCTAGACTTCTTGTCCGGATCCGACAGCACTTGGAAAGCACGAGCGACCACTGCGACCACACGCATCAGCTATGTCCGAGATCCCTTTATCCCAGCACCTGACGATAAAACTCACTCTTAAACGCCTCATCCGCCCCCTCATACCCGTTCTTATCAGGATGTGTCAACAAACTCAATTTGCGGTATGCCTTCTTGATCTCGCTATCCGACGCCGACTTCTCCAAGGCTAGAATCTCGTAGTACGCCGTGCTCGAGCATTTTCGTATCCTGATCACGGCCGCCTTCTGCTCCGCAGTGTATTTGCGATCCTGGTTCCCCTGGTTGTGTTCGCGTGATCTGGCTGACCCGCCAGTATCCGCGCCGGATGCTGAAGCGGACGGCATGGCGAAAGCGTATAGGATGGTCTTTGAATCGAATGTCTGGGAGGGTCGGTTTATCTATTCTTTCCCCTCTATTAAGAAAAAATCGCTCGGAGGCGGCGCAAGTTAAAGGCGGCAGAGGGACCGATCCGGGGGGCCGTAGGCGAAAGCGACGAGAGGATAATGCGCTTTCCAGTCGGTAAATAGAAAGGATTTGACGTATTACCAGAGAATAACGATGAACAGCGTCAATTTCACCCTGGAGTTGTGATGGTTGGTCTCCCTAGCTCTGGAGAATAAACGTGGTGTCTTTCGAAGGTTCCGATGTTGACGCTAAGCCCCGGGCTAGGCCTGTCAGATTATCACTCTTCCGCCGGTAGCTTGAGTACTTATCTATCGAGCAGACGAGCTGCTGTCGCATGACTGAGCATTAATCTGAAGACGACCCCATAGTCTTTAACTGAATGATCTCCTCGCTTCTCGTTCTATAACCTTTGTTCACTCTCAAACCTTTATCTAGACTTTCCTAGTCATCCGGAACAATGGCCGCTGAAGATCCGACGGAAAAGGCGAAACAGTCTCTCATGCAACGAGCCAGGGCATGGGGAGGTAAGAGGACCCAGCTGCAATCCACTATATAATGAATCCAATATCCAATTCACGACAATAATCTAATCAATGTGTATGCCTCTACCTCTAGAAAACCCGTTCCCTCCTACCCTCCTCGCATCTCTCATCGCAGCGCAACACATGCGTCCCTTCCAGTTCTTGCCAATGATGTTTCCCCCGGTCCTTTTATTCACAAGCTATGCCAATATTCAAGGCTTCAAGACAGACAGCGCGGGGATCAGCGCCGCCTGGTCGGGCCTCTATCTCCTGCTTGCAGGTCGGCGACGGCAGCCATTGATGAAGAAATGGGGCACGCGGGGAATTGTTCGCGGCACGACCATGGGTCTTTGCCTGGCCAACATGGTGGGCGGGGGATTGGCTTATATGCTGGGGAAGAGAGAAGATCGCGATGAGTGAAAGACGGTTGCACGATTGCACCGTACCGTTGAACTTCTCTTTGATGCTAAGTACATGACGTGGAGTAGGGTGTTCCGGTTGGGTCGTTTGTCTCAGTATATATGCTTCGGTGTGGCTGGTTCATGTATAATACAGGATAGGTGCTAAAAGTTGTTACGCTACGATAGCGTCTGGATTACTCAAAGTATCATAATCGAGATGCCGCTCGTTCGTCTACTCGGCGTACGGCCGCTGGGACAGGATGTATTCCCGGACGTTCGGAGGGACCAACAAGTCGAGATCCTGCGGATTTGTCTGAATGGCCTCGCGTGCTTTCGTTGAGCTGACGGGCCTCTCTCCGGGTTTCTTCCCTTCTACAAGCTGTATGCGCTGCGCCCACTCACGCTTGCCGCCTTCACTCTCCCGACCGCCCTGAGCAAGGCGGAGCAGAAAAGCCTTCTGCTCTTCCTTGCTACCCCATTCATCATCGGGACGCATGGTGACTCGTAGCCTGTGTTGCGAGAGGAACGGCCCAAGCGGTTGGAGGGTATGTTCCGGGGGATAGTACTTGGGGTTGAAGATTCGGATCAGAGTGTCGTAGCCCGTGAGATGGACTTGCTCCAGGGGTTTTGGGTATACGTCTGACTGCTCGATCTCTGCCGCCTTATCTATGAAGTATGGTTTCTTTGTCACTCCAATGTCGATCTGTTGGAGGCTCGCATTTGCCGGAGATGACGAGGTTGTCCGCAAGTGCGATAGCAGGTCCTGCGCAAACAACTCCATCATAGCCAGACGGTCTTCGAAGCTGGCAGGCTTGGATGGCTTATCGGCATTCTGGGTAGCGAGGAGGAGCAGCAGCCGCGACGGGACGCCGGGTTTTTCGAGAACGGCCGAGCTTGCGATTCTCAGATGGGCGAGCGTTGGGGGGTTGAACGATGAGTCCAGGACGTAGAGTACATCTGGGGCCTGCGAAGGCTGTTTCTGCTCTTGTAATTTGTCCGATGGGACGGAGCTGAGTATCTCAAGGTTCTTGGAAGAAGCGATGAAACGCTTCAACGCGGCTTGGTAGTGTGATCGAAGCGCCTGGTATGAGTTGCTGGCCATGATGATTGGTATGATAGCCAAATTGGCTGGCAAGACACTATGGCTTGATGATACTGGGAAAGGACTGTCTGAGTCAGGTAGCAACCATACGAACAATGCTTGATGAAGTCACGTCAGAGGCGGCTGACTGCCGTCCACAGGTGGGGTCATTTGGGAAATCATCCAAGGTTAACAAGGCGGGCGGCTGCAGTTCCAGAATGCGCAGCCCACGGCACACCGAGACCAGATATCGAAGGTATGTAGCATCTTTTATCTCCCATAAGAAGTACTTGAGAACCAGTTCGATGGCTCTATTCAGGGTCCAGGAAAGAATTTCTCTATTTCCAATAGGGCTCGATGTTCTAGATCTTGATCCTGTCACCTCTAGGATCAGTCTAGTCAGCAAATAGATTGGCCTGTGAGCTACGGGCCGTATCGCAAGCTCGCAAGTCAGAACAGCTTGATTAACAAGGGGACGATCATAATAATCAGGGGTTAAAGAACTTAATTGGCCTCACAACTCACACTCTGTGAGAGCGAATCGGGACAGACTGGAAGAGTCCTGGATTCTAATCCTGCCAGCTTGGCCTTACGCCTGGTAGCCGGAATCTGGACCCCTCTGTGGTTCATTCTGCTCGCTCCAAGTTCGAATAGTACGCGACGGATACTCCGTATTTGCTTGGGGACCTAAGGTCATCTAGATGTTTTAGAACTACGTAGAACATCTCAATAATGTAATGCTTGAGAGCCTTGAGTGATTTGATCCTTCCGTGATCAAAGTTTTGAAAAGGGCAAACCAGTGATCTTGAACTTATGCAGGTATGGAGCTCAAGTACGTAGTCTAGTTCCTAATTAAGCCAATATGTAGTCTATTCTATGGTGACTTTTATCATTGTCATCAGTTACAATGTACAAAAAGGAGTCAGATTATGCACAGTGCCCCTCTCAACTGTCAAGTCCCCTCTGGTGTTTCGTGGTTCAGTTTCACCATCACCACTGCCGACGTCAAAGCCACTTCCAACAGTGAAACGCTGGGGTAGGAAAGACGAAAAGCCACGAAAGCAGCAGACTGGGGCACAGATCCCCCTGCACCACGTTTCAAGTCAAATTACCTCACTTTGCAGTATCCAGGATTCCAGATGGATACCACGAGTCCTCAACTCGATCTGTCTCCTCTGAACAACGGCATACTGGTAGGATTCCAGAAGCTTGGCCACTGAAGAGAGTAAACTTTGATGAGAAAAATATGCCACGACTCCAGAACAATTTAGTCGTTGTCTAGACTTTCTATTCTCCACCTTGCTAGGCTCGCTCCGGCTCGACAGTAAAGTATCCAGATCATCGTTTGCTGACTTGTCCTTATGATGACTGTTGATCGGCGACTACCAAAGCCAGCAATTTAGCCTAGACGGCGGTGAATGTCTCTCAATGTATTTCGTAATAGACGCGGAAATGGCACTATTGATATTGATTTCGACGGAGATTGCTCATTATGTGAAGAAATAGATAGTTACTTCCCTATCTCACGACGAGAAAAGGGGAAAAGGGGCATAGAATCCGTAGGAACCGAGGAGATCAAGATGGATTTGCAAGTGCAGGATCCGTTGTTTGTGTTGGGCCTGGAACTGAGGCGATGCTCTCACTCCTTTTGGCTTCTTTTACCTCTGGTAGTCCTTCGCCTTTGGGGAAAGTGCCCGGGAGGGGGAAATCCTCTACAGGAGTACGCCGAATGGCCAACGCATGCGAATTGCCAACCTAGGGTCTTGGACTTGGTGACTTGGCATTTGAATACCTCCAAGCTACGACATATCTATATGATCCTTCCATCACCCCCGAAATCACCGTCATTGGCGCCATGGGCGAAAAATACTAGATAATCGGACAGCTCATTCAGTCTATCAGGGTCTCTGCGAACTCTATTCTAAAACCTGTCCCGTGTCCTGAATCCGTCTCGATCCCGGCAAACCGAAAACGAGAGTAGCGGAAAAAGGAGGGAGTCTACCAAGGTAAAAAATCCCACCACAGAACGGAGAAAGAAAGCGTGGACTGGTCGACGGGAGGCGCGCGGAGAGATTAAGCAAGGGGAAGCAGCCAATCACAAACGGCCATTGCAGCATGAAACGGGCCTTCATCTCAGGCGGCAGCGAATATGCGTGCGGTTCCTGAGATTGGCCCCACCACAGTACCTTATTGGATAATCCTTCATCATTTGAGACACATAACGGAGAATAATTCATCAAGCAACGGGGTTTTGTCAACAATACCAGAATCATACTTTTCCTAGGAGTCGATGTTGACTTTACTACGAGGATGTAAGAGACTGACTTGAAATGGCCGTGACACATTATTGATCTGAGGCCTGTCAAATCTACAACATGATAATGATGATACGCATTTAGCCTTTTGGCTGTCGATTTCGCCCTTTTAGCTCCCCCACTAGAGCGCCACCCACTTCAGAATCTTTTAGTCTTTTAGCTACGTACTATGAAATTAAGTACTATGAAATTAAGTGCTGGCTGCAGCCTACTCAGGTACCAGATACTTACTCTAAGTAGTGTTTGTACTGCGTGGGCTGCTTGTGCCGTGTATCAGATACGGCATCATACGGGATGTTTGTTGCAAAGACAAATAATGATAAGAAAATAATTAAAATTAAAATGATAAATAAGCAATTAATTTCATTTGAATCCTACAACCAATACGACCTAGACTCACTGCGTACTATGTGCCAATCTGCGCTGTTGGCCCCTCCCTCCTTTTAATTCCATACATCACCATCAGATTTCCCTCTTCTCTTCTGAGTTTTTTTCCATCTAGACTGTCTGCTGCCTTCACTCTGCTTCGTGTCAGAGATCATTCTCTTCTCTACACACAGCCATTCTTTCTATCGGTTGCGAATTGATTTCGCTTCCCCCACACTCGTTTTCAAGCGCAGTCTTCTCACCAGAAAAACACCAAAGATCAGCAAAGGCATTGATTGTCATTGTGCGATACATTCAAAATGCAGTTCACAAGCAAGCTTTCCGTCGCTCTTCTGGCCATCCTGGCTGCCGGTGGTGAGGCCAACCACCAGCCTCTCCTCCATGCTCGCAAGTTCTTCCACGCCAGAGCCTTGAACTCGACCACTCCTGTTTCCACCTCGACTGTCATGGTCTACCCTACTCCGGTGCCCTCTTCGTCCGCTGCTGTCACCACGAGCTCCGTCCCTCTCAGCACTGGCGCTCCGGGATCTGGTGGCTCCGGCTCCGGCTCCGACGATGGCAATGGTGGCCAGGATGTCACTATCACCTACACTCTGGGTTCTGGCAAGACGAAGTCCGTCGTCACCACTACTATCCACAAGACCTCGACTGATCTTCACACCGTCTACGCTGTACGTCGACTACTCTACTCAGATTGCAACCGATGGACTGACTTTTGGATCATAGACCTCCTCTCCTGCTGCCGGTGACGACGACGTCACCACAATCTATGGCACCACTACGTCCACCGCTACACTGATCCCTGCCACTCCTTCTCCTGGTTCTGGCAGCTCTGGAAACGGAGACAGCTGCAACCCAGCGACTGTCACCGTCACTGCTACCGTCACTGTGGTATGTATTGATTCCGTTCATGGCTCGGCCGTCTTCGGTGCTAACATCACGCAATTGTAGACTGCTCCTTCTACTGCTACTACTCCCACTTCTGGCACCGGCCTCGAGGACAGCGGCGCAAACGAGCATTACTCTGACAACAACGGGAATGACGCCGGCAGCAAGGGCAGCGGCGCCAACGATGATGGCTCTGACGACGACGAGGATGACTCCTGCGAAGATGACGACGACGAGACCTCCAGTCTGCCCACTGCCACTCCCACTGCTCGCCCACCCTACGGAGGCAACGGCACCTGGCCTTTCCCCAGCGGCGCCGCGAAGCCCACTGGTTTCAAGACCAGCAAGCTGCCCTTCCCCACCGGCTTCCGCCGCCACTAAGTTACCAGCCTGATGCGAGTCGCCGGGTCTCTGAATCTATGACAATGACCGTTCTGTAACTGAGAGATCATCAATTCCGAGGCGAATGCGCACGCTGGCGTTGTACCTCTTTGAACGAGGGTTCTCCTTTTTCATTTTTCTTCTGGTACAAACTTAGATCGGGCACAAACTCCACAAACTTCATCTAGACGTCTTTTACTCTTCTTTCATTCTCCACTTATCCAGAGGGAGGAATCTTTCTACAACCTTCTGGTGCTTCTTTTTACTTTCTCCCACGAAGCGGATCAGCCAGATCTCGCTGATTTAACCAACAAAGTTACCTCTTTTGCAATTTCTGGAGACGCTCCAGCTGAATTTCTGTATGCCAACGGTCATTGGTCACATTTCTGGTCAGACTCGGATACTTGACATTGTTCAGCGACAGTGCTTATGCAAATTGTATGATGACTTTCTATCTGCCGGATGGTGTAGAGATTCACGATCTACTCATCCGGCAGGTGACGACTCAATAGACTATGTAGCGAGCGAATCCATTTCATTTATGGTTCTTCAGTTTCCCTGCCTGTAACAGAGACAATAGCCCGTACAGCATGCAGCAACGTAGTAGTATCTCAGACTGTCCCATTGTATACAGAGTAGCATCGACGATATTCATGGTCTGGCGTAGACTATCACATTCATAAACAATATATTGTACAGGGTGTCACATATCAAAGCTTTCCATTCTCCAACTGCAAGACGGCATCCAATCCCTCTGTCGAAATCCGCTGCCGCATAGCCTGCCATTCCAACCAAGTAACGCCCTGAACCAGACAATCCGCCAGGTCATCCATCTTGCGTACATCCGGGGGTTCAATCATAATCCCGCGGTCCTCTGCCACAGCTTGCTCTCCAGCCTTAGCCTTAACCTTCGATACCGACGTTTTAGGATTCGACTTGCCCTCCCACCGCCGCAGATACGCATCGACCAGAGCCCTCAGCTCAGGATCATCCGCGACAGACAACCGGACCGGCGAGTCTCCGCCTCCCATGATCATCCCAGCACGCAGCCACTCCCCCGCAAGATTAATCTTGACCTTCTTCCCTTCCTTGGAAGCCTTTTTCCCTTTCCCTCGGCCCTCAGAAGTCGTACCCAAACCCAAGCCCAACCGATCCTCCCAATAAGCCCCCACCCTTCTAGGCTCAATACCCAGCACCACCGGCCCCAGCTGCGGCTCACGCTGCCGCTCACACCCCAGAGCATACAAAACAGCATACAACATCCCCTCAAACACACCCACGCGCAGCGTCCACTCCTGCACCGCACTCCCACCCCCGGAGCGGAACCGCTGCCGCTCAATAAGTACATGGCTGGGCTGGTAGCGATGCAGCAGGCTGTTGACGAGCGTGTATGCTGTGCGGGCGTACTCGGGGGGTGAGAAGGTGTGTTTTGTTTTCGCTTTGCTTTCACCTTTCACTTGCTGCTTCGACGTCTCTTTGGACTTCAGAGGGGAAGACGGGCTGTCAGTGACTAGGGCCTCGGAAACGGCTAGCCGGCGCCATGCGTTCAGCTTGACAGTTACTGATGCCGGAGGAGCACCGGTAGTGGTAGTAGTAGTAGTAGCAGTAGCAGTAGCACTAGCGGTATCACGCGAGACAAGGAGATGCGCGTACGCGAGGTTCTGGATCCCCATGTCGATGCTCAGGATACTCATATCCGTACTTTTGCGTGTATGCTTTTGGTTCCCGGGTTCTGGTTCTAGGTCGGACACCGGCAATTCCTCCCTCAACCTCTCAATGAGAGACGCCTTTGTCCCCGAGGACTGCATCCCCGTTGCTTGGGCGATGCGCTGCAGCTGGGATGCTTTGAGGGTGGTGAGCCATGGGTATGAGTGTGAGTTGAGGAGGGATGATGATATCCGCATTTCTTCTCTTATTACTCTTTCAGATTACCAGAGGGAAAGCTAATGAAATAGAATCATTTTTTCAATTGGGAGTTGCTGCGAAGGGTATGATAATTGATAGTCCTCCGCAGCAAGGTGTTTATGTTTATGCAGGCAGGTTGGATAATTGCTTACATAATTTGTACATTTATGTATGCTCCACTACATCGAGAAGTACAGATACCTATTGTTGAATGTATTAATATTATAAGATAACTCATTCTAATGAACCAATGGCATATACCAAGGGATATACCAAGGGATATACCGGGTAGGTATATGGGAAAACAGTAACGACCTCTATCGAGTATGCGCCCAGCACCCAGCCCAGAAGAAGAAGGCGAGGCTTTTTGAAAAGATTGAATGCCCTCCCATGTGGACGCCATGACCCGACGTGTACCGATGCAAGACGCTGAATTGCAAGCCACAAGAAGGACAGAAACGAATGACAAAACAAGACCCGAACTCCGCTCTGTGCCACCAGAAAAATGAAGCAGCAAGATCACAGTGAAACTCCCAGAACGTAAAAAAGACGAGGTATGACCGTATGCAGTAATGCTGTGTGACGCAAATCTGATTTTCACCAGGTTCCAAATGCCTAGTGATCAGCGGCTGACACATCAGTCGGTGACAGGCTCTCGCGCACATACAGGATAGGCGCCCAGACCTTCCAATGCAGGACGCCGATATGTGCTAGTCGCATCGATATCCGCTCAATGTCGTAGTGCTGCGGTAATGGCGAATGCGTGTAGCTTCGTTGGGACTCGCAGATGGCCAGAGGCGACATGTTGAGGTACTTTTTGGCAAAGGCAAACGTGGAGGCCAGCAGTTTCTGTCGCAGCGCGTTCTGAAAGTACTGGAACAGCTCGGACGACTCGTTCGACAGATGCCACTCCAGCGTCGCTTCGATTGGTGCGATAACAGCATCTGAGACCATGGAATCACCGCAGCATGCTGCGCACGCAAACCGTGCAATCTCCAAGGCGATACCGCGCACATTCTTCAACCATCGCGGCGACCCCCGGCGGCAGTCTTCATTCTCTTCCATCAATGACCCGATTCGCGAGCGAAAACTGGCATATGTTTGAGCCGGCGCGGACAAGTACCGTTTCTGCGTATGAACGTACGACTCGAAGATGAACCAGCAGACATCCAGCGTTATGAGATTCTGCAGACCAGACCGGAGCTGCCATAAGCGGTCCGAGTCGAAGACAAAGGTCTCTGGGAACCCTTCGGGGCCGTGGAATTGTAGTAGGATATCCGCTAATCCGTGGAACAATAACGAGATCGGAAGGAAGCTATCGTTTTGTGCAGTTTTGTCCAGGTTGTCTAACTCCTGCTCCCGTACGTCCAGATACCATAGCCGCGAAGCCTCTACGCGGAAATTGTCTCCGGCTATCCTACTCCGGAAGTACTCTTGCAGGAAGGGGACAGTGTCTTCGATAAGGAGAACCCGAAAGGCGCGGATCTGGTGATTTGCCACGTCCTTGACGAAGTCAGCACATTGACCTTTTTGTGTAGGGCCCAAGCGTACCAGTTTCATAGCCTCCAAAATGGCAAAGAGGGTCTGCAGCCCGCGGACAATCTCCATGGAGTCCTGCGATTCCGAGCCGGACCTGATCTGCTCAACCATGCGGTCTGCCCATTCGTCTCGCATCGGAGCGCAATGTGTTTTGAGGAGCCTGGCCAGCCAGTTGGCGACCCCGACCATGTCGAGAACTCCCTTCTGCACTTGCTGCATCAGCAGAGCCACATCCAGGTTTTGCGTGACGCTGGGGTGATCGCGCTCCGGAACCAGGGTTTTGAGGACATCCTGTAGGGTTTCAAACATGGCGGGCAGTCGGGGCTCAAACGTTTGCGGTAGGTCATCCTGCTGTTCTTTGTCTGTTGCGTCCTCGTTCTGGTTTGCGCAGAAAGCATAGATTGCGATTTCGGCAGCCATCGCCTCCCAGTAATCTCCCGCTTCTTTCCTTTTCCTTCTCCCTTTCTCCCCGTCCAGATCCGGTTTGAAATGCAGGTCGCGATCGAAATTGGCGTCCATTCGAAGGTTGATATTGCTCATGATGCAGGGCAAGTCGAGCTCGCTCAAAGTTCTCTTAGTGACTGGAGGATATCGTTTGGCTCCCTGAAGTAGTTTGTGCTGTTTCTCGCTCAATCCTAGTGCTTTAGGGATGTTCATCGCTTCAGACGACGGAGGCGGAGGGGTTTCCGCCGTCGCCTATCTCGTCACATCTGAATTAGTTGGCGAGAACTATGTATATCGGAAGATCACTCACCGAGCATGGTTGCTCTATACTTGTGCTATCTTCGCCGCTGGTTCCATCGCGATGATCCAGAGAACCGTTCTTGATGGAGCCGATTGCATGACCGCTTCCATTGTATGCTTCTAGAGGACACTCCGTTCCTTCTTCCTGCTTCCCCGGCGCATTGCGCCTCGCCTCCTTTGTTTTCTGAAGGTCCATCTCCATCAGATCACCGGTGCCGAGGCGTTGGGGTAGATAGTGAACAATCCTCTAGAGTCTCGAATTTTAGTGTATGAATCACGACCACAAAATTATGAGCAGTCCAGTCCCTCCGATGTAAGCAAGACACCATAGCCCTGGGCACGTTGCTAGGTCGATCTGCTATCCCTTTCATCAGCCCTTGGTCAGTCCTTGCCTGGGGTAGTTGGGGTCAAGGCGGAGGAAGGGGTGAGGGGGATAAACATACCTGCCTGGTGCTTGTCAACGGACGTCGATCGCAACGTTGATCGTAAAAAATTGGGCACCGGTTTCAGATTAGATCCCTGGATTGATGTTTTGATCGTATATTTTCCTAGATTAGATCTTGCGCAAGCAATCTTCTCCCCGGAACGTTGCTAGGCAGGTCGACTCAGAACAGCTCTGCTGTATAGCCAAGCACAAGTGAGAGGTGGACGGTGCTGACCATACAAACTGGGAAGAGTTTATGGAAATACTGAGAAAGGATACGTAGAATATGCAGCCACGGTTGAAGAGTTGAAGGCCTGAGATAGGAGCAAACAAAGTGGAAGCAAGCAGCGGAGCGCAGAAACGAGGCGGTCCAAAACTCCAAAGGGAACAAAAAGTAGAGACAAGATCAGATCTGGCAAAGCGACCAGGACGAATTATGTTGATATAGCCAATGGCAAGAGGAGCAGATGTTTTCAGCGAGACAGTGCTCGCATTCGAGTATCCTGAAAATGGTCATGCATGCACTCGGAGACAACTGGGGAAACTGGGGATGGAGAAGTGACGGAGTCCCCCCGAGCGCAGGATCACCGCACCGCACCGGAGGCAGAGGGAGGAAAAGCAACGTGAATCATGGAACTGGGGCAGAGGAAATGGAAAGCTACAAGACCGAATCGGGAACAGCACCAGCAGCAGCATGTAATCGCAAAAGGTAAGGCAGGAAAAGTGAGGCTGCTCAAGAGTCGAGAGTTAAGACGCATTCAGCTACTGCGGCCGGACAGTGGATGGAGAAGGAAGAAAAGGGTTCAGGATTCATGGTGAGCTCGGACGTGGGAGAAGCACAACCATGATGATGAAGTGAAGCTGGTATCAAACTGACAATTGAGCCCCTGAATCAAGCCCCGGATGGGCGTTGTGAGAACAATAGCTGTCGCATATAGAGTTGATAACTATCTGTCTACAGCAGATACAGAATACAGGGTGGTGTCTATCTAGACTCAAGACTAAGGAGTTAATGGAGGATTATCCACTAGTTCCCTAGTCCCCTTCCTTGAACAACGCCAGGTTCGGCGATAGTAGTAGTATTGTGGGTCAGGAGAAAGAGTACTATTATTGAATTTAGAGAGGTACTCGGGATATCATCGTCAATTTTCCTTGAGAAATGACCAGGTACGGAATTGACCACTGTGATAAGATGATACCAGGTGCATGATTCCGCATTCATTTCTGGCGACATCCAGCATTCCGGAGATGGCAAGATAGAGTCTGGAGGGATGATCCCAGACGAGCCTGTGCAAGACTACAGTAAGCACAAAAGTCCGCCAGAGACAAATGCTGTTACCCGGCAAATGGTGGACGTGCACAGCAAAGTCAAAGTGACAGGTCCAACAGAAGCCAGGAAAAGCAAAGAAAATATTGATAGGAAGAAGATTTTGTCGTGGAGAGTCCTCCAACTCCTTCTGCGCCAGTTGCCACTGATCTTCGTCGGTCAAAAACCACCGAGGACCAATTGTTGTCGCAAAGCGACAAACCACGAGTAAGAGCAATTGCAATGGCAATGAACTAGTAGATAGTAGATGGACGACCGATGATGGATGGATGGAGAGCTACAATCAAAAATATTGTACCGCAGATGTAGCCTGGAACAGATGCGCAGACCGATGCGGCTTGCCGTCTGCTCACGACTAAACAGCAGAGATAGGTCCATTACGGAGTACAGTTGGAGTACGGAGTACAATTCTCTCACCCCGCTGACCAGCTGGATCAGGATATGGGATGATGCTTTTGCTTTTCCCGGTTTGGGCAGGCAATAGGAGGCAAGGAGACTCAAAGTAGGGAGAATGGATGAGGGAAGACTTGGCGATCGACCTCCCAAACCAGCGCGATCGCAAACATTCCACACATCGCCCGATGCATCTTCGCAAAGGTGACGGTTTTCATTGCCGGATCCAGGTTTATCCTGGGATCACTCTCTGCTTCGGAGTATATGTAGAATAGTCAAGTCTCATCTTTATCTGCTTATCCTCAAGTAACTCCACCCAATGTTACTTGAGTATTAATAGCCCACGGGCAAGATGTCTGTGTCAGTCAATGGGTCTATCCTGGGCTCTGTTCGCGGCTTCAACGCAGATAGATGTTATTGCACCAGTTCCAGGATGGCATGTCCGCGACCGATGGAGCTTTGCAAGCATCTCAAGACAAAGCCGTCTCCCGATCTGTTTCTGCGGCGTTCCATCATTACAACAACGCCTTGCGGGTGGCAAGTTGGCAACTTTCGTCTTCGTGAAGGTTTCAGATCATCCTCGTGACGTGTGAGGTTAGCTTGTAGTCGGACGGGAAACGAATGATGATCACCGATTGAGAGTCCGAGGGGCCCTCTGGCCCTCTTGGACTTGATGTTCGGTTGTTCACACTTCACCTATCAAGCAATTGCTAAATTTCAGGAGATGATGGCCCATTGCTGTCTCTTAACAGGTAGATAGTGCCAATGGGACCAGAATAGTGTTGTATTATTACGAACGACGGAGTATGGCGTCCTTTGTGTAAGCCTTCAATCAGAACACGAGAAGTGGATGGTAAACCTTGAATGGTCAGTATCAATGGTGCCCCCAAACAAATCGTCTTCAGTGAATCAAGGTTTCAGGAACCTTTCAGTAGGAAATCCTGCGAGTACGCGCGCGGATTTCTTGGTATCGTATGAACAGGAATGAGGCTGTTGATCGACGGAATATAGATACGTAGGGGCTAGTAAATTATCCTGCTTGGTGCTTTAAGATCACCCACCGTTACGGGACCAAAGAAGCAGAATAGGATGGGTCCGCTTATTTGAGCATACTTCGAGTACTTGAGTTTCCGAATTTCGTTCTTGGCCTTCAAATACGTACGTAGGTACCATGCGAGAAGGTGAAGACCGACCGCAATAATATGGAATAGCATCTCCAGCACATGCGCTTGAAGTCGACGCCTCACTTTTGCAATGCAGTGCAATGCACTGGCCACTTCCGCGTGGTCGCCTCATTTCGGAGCTCAGCGGAGGAGAGTCAATTGGGGAAAAGTCAGCGCGTTTACTGTCAAACGGGAATCCTGTCAGCTTTGGTCGAAGAAGGATTCCACTATGGTGGCTGTACCAGACGGTGTTGGATAAGGATGAGCTCTACCTCCCGAGAGGTAGCTCCCTAGGTACTTTGCTGCGAGTACGGACCAATGACTGCAGACACCGACATTTCAATCTCTAGGTATTTTAGCTGATTGCTCATAGGTTGCATGATGCATCATGCCGGATTCTCCTCTGTCACATACTCTGAGCTCTGCCACATACTCTGAGTAATATTGAGGGCAGAATACCCTTATATCCCGTGATGTTCACCACCTAGTCCCAGGCCCTAACCCCATGCCCTATACTCGCCACGTGATCTGAGTTGCCTGACTGGCTAGCCTGAGGCAGTCAACAATCTACTTCTCTACATCTACCACTGAATAGAGAAGACCACAGCAACTACCTTCCAGCAGTTCGCACGTTCCAGACTATCCATATGGATCATACTTGTAGTCCATTGCTTACATGGCACGAAGAAGAGACGGGTACCATGAAGCACGCCTTTCTTTATCATCTACCTCGATGTGTGGTGCAACCTTGTGTCGATTCCGCTCAATAGACATTCGGCTATTGAGGTCAACATCGGGATAGTCTCAATAAATCATCCAGACCCCAGAACACCAATGACCACCAGGATGGACTCTTATTCAAAATGTTTTGTCACAGTTGCTTTTATGACTTACTGTACATAGATTATTTCTGGAAAGGAACGTATCGGGCTTTCTCTGTGCTTCAGTCTCTTCTTCTCTCCATGTTGATACCAGATTGATGCTCCGTATCGTCGACATCGGATAGCGTCATGAACGTCGCTGGTATACTTTCTCTTTTTCACACAATATGGGCTGTGCCCATGCTGTTGCTGTTGGCGACGCCTCGAACATCCTTGGATGTCTCCCAGTTCGAAGTCTCATCGTTGCCCGACAGTCCTACTTTGCCGCGCAGCTGGGCTGGCCGGTTACCTATTCCTGATACCGAGGAGGGCAATTCAATCTTCTTCTGGCTCATTGAAGCCCAAGACCCTGCATATGATCAGAACTTGATAAGTGTGTCTCCCCATTCTGCATACATTACAAACGCTGACTCCTTCCAAACAGTATGGTTCAATGGCGGACCGGGTTGTTCGTCGCTGATAGGGCTGATGGCAGGCAACGGCCCTGTCTTGTTCGATGGCAATACCACTCACCTCATCCAGAACCCGCAATCGTGGACGAAGCTCGGTCATGTCCTCTATGTCGACCAGCCCGCAGGAACAGGATTCTCAACGGCAAGCAACCCATATCCCGTGCGGGACAATGACCGAGTAACCTCGGATTTCTACAAATGGCTGCAGTCCTTCTTCTCTCACTTTTCTCATCTTCGTTCCAAGCGTGTCCACATGATAGGGGAATCGTACGCAGGAATCTACATCCCGTACTTTGCCTACGCCATCGTGGAGAAACAGGACGATTACCCAATCAACCTGCATTCCATATCTCTAGGTGATGGCACCATTGGCAACCCTGCTGCCATGACAGCCGTCACAGTCAGCACGTTTCTTGAATCCAAAAAGAACTTGCTCCAGATACCAGACGAGATCTTGTCCGTCTTCAAGGAAGCCGACCAGACCTGTGGTTTCACAACCGTCCTACAACAGGCCGACCAGTTTCCTCCGAAGGGCAAGTTCGAGATTGAAGGGGATCCAGAAAACCTCAACTACAAACACCGGCGTCGCCGACACCAGTTCGAGCAGTACCAGCGCCGCAACCTGCGAAATGTGATGAATCAAACGTGCAACAACAACCCCACAACCCCAGAGGAGGTCAGCTCGTCCATCCTCAACTCAACCTGTTACGGCTCCTGTGCGACCTTCTCCACCGCCATGAACTACCTATTCACCGTCTCCGCCGCCGGGAAGCGCTGCTTCGACATCTACGATATCACCAACGACTGTACCACGATAAGCCCGCTCGGCCTGATGGCCTCGTATTTCAGCCGTGGCGACGTCCAAGCCGCTCTGAATATCCCCTCAGCACCAGCACCAGCACCAGCAGCCGCTCTGGCGTTCGCACCCTGCAACAGCACCATCCTCGACACCCTACTGCTAGCCGCTCCGCCCACGCCGCCGGCGTACTCCATCCTCCCCTCCCTCGTGACGGAGCACAATATTTCTGTGCATGTCTACTCCGGCGACAATGACCTGCTTCTCAACCATCTCGGCACAGAACTGGTCCTTCAGAACATGACCTGGCGCGGCGCGCAGGGCTTCTCGCGGAAACCCAGTCGGATCTTCTACGCCCATGACGCGGCGCCTGCCTTGCTTGGTTCTGACGCTTGTGATGTCAGCCACGATGCTGATGCTCGGCAAGAAGCAGGGCAGCCTTGTGTCCCGGCGGGTATTTGGGCCTCCGAACGCGGACTTACCTACCACCTCTTCCGAGGCGCAGGGCACAGCGTGTTCATGAAGAAGCCACGGGAGATGTTCGCCTACGTGCGGGATGTTGTCGTTGCAGATGTGGATGGCTGAGTGAAGGTGGCACATCGAAGCCAATCCAGTCTTCATAACCCGTACATCTACAGTCAGAAAATGCAAAGGCTCTCATTTTGAATAACAAAAGAAGTCGTCATGTGATCCACTATCGTAATAACAATTGAGATGGTAGTGGTACATCTATTCTCAAATCCTTTCCATCATCCATCCATAAAACAAGGCAGACACGCTATGCAGAGATCTTGTAAAGATACCAAAACGCTAAATCATAACGCCAGTTCCTTTCATCTGTAACGAAACCATCTTCCTTTTGAGTCCCATTTCTTTCTGCTTTTTAGTGAAAAGAACGAGACCGACAATGATGCAAGAACAAGTTAGAAAAAATTCAAAGGACAAAAAATTCAAGATCAAGATCTTAAAACTATGTAGGCGTACAAGTGAGAAATGGCATCGGCATAGCGGGCATAATAAGTGCCGACAGGATCTTGCATGGCAGCACGTTTGTCTAAGTGAAGTGGATCAGCATGTCCAACGTGGGACGGGGATGCATGTTCCCAGATCAACAGGGAAATAACCTTCGAGCTGGAAGAGTCAGCAGTACATCTCAACGCCGACTGAAGAATGGTGCTTGGCTAGGCATTGAGAGGAGTGAGTCTGCCCGTTGAAATACGTCGCCCTCGAAAAATTTGTCACTATACGCGCTAGCAGGGGTTGAAGGCACGGTCGCCTGCGCGGCAGGACCAAGAGCAGCGCTCAAAGGGGTAGCGGGAAGGTGGACAGATTGCGGGGAGAGATTTGAGTTAACGTGTAACACGTTGGGAGCAGACCCGGATGTTTGATGTTGTGCATGCTGCGATTGCAGCGGCGGTCCGTATATGTTTCCAGGTCCATTTGCAGCGGACATGTCGGAAAGGTACGACCATGGAGAAGCTTCGATCAGCCGACCAGCTTCCCTGCTGGCCCTCTGAACTGGGCGGAGGACAACGATGACATCAGGAGGTAACAGATGCATGCTTCTGACCTCTCTCATATCGGTCACAAGATCAACGAATGACTGCATGAACCCTTTGCACAATTGCCAGAACTCGCGCTGGTTACGCATCCCCCCGCCCGGCTCTTTTACCTTCATGTTGGAGAGACGCAGCCCGAGCGCCTCCGAGACTTCAAGGCAGACACGGCAGCGGCGAATCAGGTTGTTCCAGAGCATCTGAAGCCCTTCGGATTCCCGAGATTGCTCCGCTAATTCGAGACATCGCACGAATTGGCGGCGCGCTATAGGTAGCGCCTGAAGCGCAGCAGTGTATGCAGCAGATAATTGGTGAAATATCTTCTCAAAAATGCGCTCCTCCTCAATCTCATCCAGGCCAGTCAGCGGGTTAATTCGGGGTACTACGGAGGTCGGTATCGGCGGGAAAGACTCCCCCGAACGGGGTGTCGCAAGTGATGAAGGCACGGATGAGTTAATGAGATTGGACCTGCTGCTTGACCGGCTCCGCGCTCCCAGGCTATAGGGTGTTGATGCAAAACCTGGGGAGCTAACTGCCGACTGATAGTTCGCCGCTGCGGGTAAGGGCCCATTAGTGATGATTCGAGGATGTTGTATCGTGGTATCGCTCCTGTAGCGGCGCACTGACATGGACCGATCACCGCGTGTCGGAGTCACGGTCGGCCCACAGAATCGGTCCGACAGGGCAGGCTCTTTCGAGATTGCGGTCACTGGCGGCTTTCCCGGTGAAAGCCGCTTTTCAGATTGCAGCGGAACCCCCAAACTCACGCAGGCATTGCGAAGCTCAATGGTGCTCCCGTGAATCATAAGCATGAGCGAACGAACGTAGCGGGAATCACCATTGGCCACAATCTTTTCAAGACTATTTCGCAGCTGCGTGCCCACGTGGCTATAAGCCCCGATACATGTCTCACATTCTCGCTTGAGGGCTTCCTTCGTCAGCTTGAGCACGTCCGGATCGTCCTCCCCAGAATTCTCAGCGATCTCGAGGGCTTCATTGAGCCGATCAACGTGTGTGGAAGCATTGTAGAAGACAATCTCCAAACTATTCCGTCGAGAGTCATCACGTTTTATGACGTTTATCACAGCTGATACGTGAGACTGAACTTGAAAAAGGGCAAATAGGACGCCTTTGGCACTCTCAATTACCGGGTCTCCAGCTTCCCTCTCGCCCTTGTGTTCTGGCAAACTGGACATTCGATTCACAAACCCCTCTTTCAAGCGCCTGCGCTCCCGCGGGCTACTTGGGCTAGAGGAATTACTGCCCCCTGCGTTGCCCACTGGTCGTGATCTGAGAATGGAGCCATGACTGAGTCCACGCAAGTGACTGTTTCGATAAGGCCGCGTTTCATCAAGGGTCACCAAGTCAGCGTTCTTTCGCGTAATGACCCCCATCCGCTTGTTGCGTGCGGCGAATGATGCTTGGATGATGCCTTCGCTGTTGCTTCGGTTGCGTTCGTTCACCCCATGGTACGGGCTTGCGCCGGGTCGTTGAAGGATACCACTATGAAAAATCGGCCCTTGCCCAGAGGCTATACGGTAATGGGATTTGAGCGGAATCGGTGGAGGCCTCGCAAAGGATGGTGACTTGGGGTCGGAGCCTTCACCTGTGCTAGGAATCACAGGGAACCGGCTGCTGAGCTTGCGTCTGGTGGGCTTTGGAGTATCGAGAACACCCTCGCTTTCAAACTATCAGCTGCAGTCGCCAGAAGTTATGTGAAAATCCACTGTACCTTGACTCGCTTCCTCGGTCTTGGTCAGTAGCCTGTCTAGTCTTGAGAAATCTTTTCAGTTCTGCGGTAATGGCGACTTCTTTCTCATTGTCTGTCATGGCTGACGGGGCGATTTCGGTCTCCGAAGTCTCGAGAACTCGTCGTAAGGGATACCGTAGTGGGTTGCCCGCAACCTTCAAGATCTGGAGTTTGTTCATTTCCGAGATTCCAATTGGCAAATCATCTAGTCGATTCTGCATGATCGAAAGTACACGAAGCGAAGAGAGTCTCTTTATCTCTTCAGGAATGTGGCTGATTTTATTGCGACTGAGATCTAATATCTCGAGGAGCGGCAGCTTGTAGACCTAAGATACCAGTTAGAACTTGGGTAGTCTATGGGACTGATTTTCTGATGACACGTACCCCCCTGGGAAATTCCCGAAAATTGTTCGCTCTGATGTTCAGATAGCGGAGGTGAGAGCACTCGGCGAAGCGATAAGGAATGTGAAAGAGATGATTATTCGACAAAGACAACCTGGAGCCATCAGTTTCTGACAATGTGATATCGACCATAGTTTCTAGTGTTTCTAGTGCAGCACATACCGTTCGACTTCGTCTTTGATCGCATCCACTACGGCCTCGGGAATGCGAACGATGTTGGAATGGCCCAGATCAATGGTCAATTTGGGCTTGACCACATCACTGACAGCCTCACTTCCTGCTAACGAACGTTTTGTCTCCAGTATTCCATTCTCAACTGCACGGCGAGCTAGCTCGACGGTTTCCTCTTGAGTAAGAAACCGCGGTCCTGATGGATTCTTGTTGTTACTGCTGCCATTTTCACCTTGCTGCTCGTGGGAAGGAGATATTTCGTCATCGCTTTTTGTCGCTTCGCCGTTGTTGGAAGAGGACGATGACGAGGGAATATTTCGCTCTGGGGTCCTTCTGTTTTCATCTTCCTCGTCGACATCACCGCGATATGAGTGCGGCATCCTAGTTGGATCTTCGGACCGAACCATTGTCGAGAGCATATCGAACGACTGCTTGAGTAGAAAAAAGAGATCCTAACTCGACTGTTCAAGGTCGCCTGTTAAGCCGTCTAGTGATCGATTGCCTTGCAACCACGCATCAAATGGTCTGGAGGAGTCGGAGATTTGGATGCGGGCGGAAACCCAGCATTGTCAAGACAGTTGCTTCGAAAAGAGAAGGAGATCGTAGAAGACAATAATCGACGGCCGTGTTGCAGCAGGTTTCGTCGCGAAAATCGGTCTCGGTGTGAGACGAAGCCCGATAGTTCCGTCTGATTTCGAATCGACCAGTATTCGCACACGAGGAAGCAAGATGGCACAGGAATGTCGAGGAGCTGTTATTCCTGTTAGATGGAGCTGACGCACCAACAAACAGAATCGGACTCTTTGAAGTGGCTCACAGCGGAGGGTTTCAGATTGCGATCATGTCACGCCAAAAGAGAACAGAAAGGTGAAACGCGGAGTAGAGGCGCAACTGCCTGCAGGAGACGCCACCACAAGCCAAGTCAATTAAGCCTGGACATAGACCCAGCTATAGAAATGAGAAGGTGAGAAGCTAAAGAGTGATCAAAGATAACATCGACAGCCTTTGTTCTGTGACGGTTGTGAAAGACGGGGGAGATTCCAACGGCGCGATAAGTCGCGCCATGTGATTGGCTGAACAACCCGGCCGTCACTGTTTCGCCTAGATGCTGCACTGCGATTTAAAGGAAAAATATGGGGAGTATATGACGTTATGTAGAAAAACAGGATCATTGTAACTGAGGAAATAGCATTGCTGATTCGTGAATAGATACATACAGTGTGTAGTAAGGAGGAGGTTAAAAGACAGAGGTTGAAAGAAAGAGCAAAGAAATGGACTAGAGTCCAGTAATATACATGATGCGTTTAGTCAACAAATTCCCCATCAGGTGAAGAGTATAAGTCTTCTGATAGTCTCTTCTTGGGGAAACGTATTATACCGGCACTGGCACCTTTTCTTCAAGCTCTTCCACAGCTTCATCACGGGCGGCAATCTCCGGAGCACCGGTAAATGCTGCCGTTCTCTGGTCCAGCAATTGCGCTTCTGTCTTGGCCCATGCCTTCCAACGTTCATACTCTTGGTTCTCCAGTTCCATGCCAACTTCCAGGAGTGAGGGACCGAAGGTTGCTCCCGTTGCTTCCGCCTCCTCTGCAGCGACTCGCCGTTCAATATCTTCTTGTAGTCGTAGTCGGTAGAATTCGCGACGGGCAATATCATAAGCAGTGCTCTTTGTCATATCGGGGACGTTGTTTAGAAGCCAAAGCTGGCGTTGAACGACACTGTTGAGATGGAAGAAAAGTGGTCAGCATGACTGACTATTGGGGCGCATGCATCTCAAGCAATTGGGTTGCACGGCACATACCTTTCACCGTCCAATCTCTTCCCTGGCTGCTGGAGCCGGCTCCAGTCATAATGGTCGGAATCCTTGCCGGTGCTTTCGACGAGGACACGGGGTCTAGCGAGTTCCCAAGGGTGATCACGGAAGAATTCATGTCGCAGCTGATCTTCCTCGTATTTGATTTCTGTCGGCAAGAACATACGGCTTGCCTTCTTAGGTTTGATTCGTTTCTCTTGGACCTCGAAGACGACCTGCGGCTTCGAGGCACCGGGAAGCGTCTTCACGCGCTGTCGGACGAGCTGATGCTGAGCTGGTTGGTTTCGCACAAGGACCTGAGCAGGTGGAATATCGGCCACTACATCAAGCCACTTCGGAGGAGCGCGAATCTTGCCAGCCGCATGCTGCTGCAATGCTGTTTGGCGAACTCGAAGTGCTGTGAAATTGTATTTGCCCATAGTGGCTGGGTGAGAAGGCCTCGGTAGGCCCTTTCGAATGTGTGATTCGGGATTTCACGACGGCTTCTGTCCGATGTTTGAGGAATACCCCTAGCCTTGACGCCTTTTTCTTCAGTTTCCGCAGCGCGATGGGCAATTCGGCCGTTCCTAGTCAGCTTCTGGTGCTCTGAAGTTATCGAGTGCGGGTGCAAAAAAGAGATCCGAGCGGAGAGGGAAATGCGCGGCTCCGATTGGACCGACCGACTGGCTCCGCCCAAGCGCAGAGAAAGTTGAGAAATGGAAGTTCTCAAGACAATCGACGCAGAAGGCCATAATAAATTACTCGCTCGTCGGGGAGAGCTTCGATATTATCGCTCAATCACGAGCAAAACTAATTGCATCTATCTGACCAACCCGCGCCTCATCGAACTCATTGCTCTCCCCTCTATCTCGCTGTTCTTCCTTCCACCTTTCTATCTCATCACTCTCCGTCGCTTGAAGAGCAAACTGCTCTACCCTGTTCAACCTGCTCGAGAATTCCTCGAGACATGCATGGCTGATCCGATGCCACGATGTCTGCCATCTCATGCGTCATCTCAATAGGTCCCAAAGCTCACCCGACGCGGGATTTCCTCCTTTGCAGGCGCCGGACACTTGCTTCCGCAATTTCCGCTCGATGCCAATCTCAGATACCCCCTCATTCAACTACAATGCCTCGATCAAAAGGCTCGGGTCTCGCCGTGTTCGTCCGTCCGTTGCATCTATAGCCGACATTTTCGTCAGCTCTTTGGTCATGGCGAGTTTCTGTCGCGAACACTCTCCTCGCAACAGAGGGCTTTCTACAATGGCTGTCAAGACTTCAACACATAATATGGCTCGTATGAAAGGAAAGAGTCTGACAACCATCAGGCGGTTGACGTCTGGGAAGCGTCCGGGCCCTTCAAACTCGCCGGTAGAGTGTTTTGGCTTTGACAATTGGCGGACGCAACGGTCCTTCAACTCGGGTGTCGTGCAGAAGGTTAAGGATGATGACCAGGGGGAGAGCTATGGGATTGAGAAGAACGTGGCATGTCTGGATGGACGGCCTGAAGACCTCGGAGCAGGTCGAAAACAAGGTCATAATAGCCCGTCCGCATCACTTCGCTCGAAGAGAAAGTCATTTCTCGATGACACTAGTCCCTCGAAAGAGCATCATCCCAACGCTTTTGACGAATTTTTTTCCAACAAAATGGAAGGCCAGTTTGATGCACTGGAAAGTCCCCATCATCTTATAGAGCCGCTCTCTGGGAAGCAATCAAACCCCTCGAGCTCGGAGACGCATTCTACAAAGCTGGAGTATTTGTTAGAGCGAAAGGAAGCGTCCGGTCCGGATGCGGACAGTTCACAGACTCAAGCGCCACCGCTCAAAGTCGGAAAAGATACCAACAGAGACGCCACTGAATTTCAAGCCGTTGAGAGATTCCTTGAAGCGGTCGAGGATCCTAAAAAAACAAATCAGTATATCTTTCGTCTCTACAGAGACCTTCCGTCACCCGGTGTGGCGCACCTTTCGAAGCGCACCCGCGGTCTTCTTTTGCGTCGAATGTCCCAGCCTCCCAATCGTCGTTGGGCCGACGCACGGCGCTATCTAGCTATAGTGGAAGATATGATTGCTGCTAAGCTTCCATTGTCACCCGCCTTATGGACATCTGCTATACACCTGGCAGGCAGGGCGATGGGCCATGTGAAGAAACAAGATCTCGTACGATCAATTGGCATCTGGCAGCAAATGGAACACTTGGCGGGAATTGAGTCCGACCCGGTGGTTTTCACTATTCTGTTTGATATCGCCATCAAAGCCAGTCAGTTCACAGTGGCAGACAGGTTGCTTCAAGAGATGTCAAAGCGCGGCATTGAGTTCCGACGTGCCGGCAAGGTCTCGAAGATTTACTATTATGGAATGCTGCGCGACGTCAACGGTATTCATCGGGCGTTCGATGAGTTTCTAGCAGCAGGGGAAATCGTGGACACAGCGGTCCTTAATTGTCTAATGACATCTTTCATCAGGGCTGGTAAAATTCAGATCGCGGAATCGCTGTACCAACGGATGATGCAGGCGCAGGCGGCTGCACGAACAGCTGAAGATACTGATTACAAGGGGACGCCGACTCACCAACCGGCGCTTTCTTCGGAGTTGGTGTTGTACCGGAAAGCAGCCAGGGAGCTCAATCGTGCTTTCGAGATGGCAGCTCGTAATAAACACACTTTGCCAGCACACTATCGCGCCCTGCAAGACTCCATCCCGATGAGCCCGGACACGCGAACATTTCACATCTTTCTTTCTTACCATGCACTTCACTCCGGTAATCTGCAAGCTTTCTCGAAGATTGTAGAGGATATGGAGAAGACATTTGCAATTCCACCTCGCGGTATGATATATCTGTTACTTTTCGAAGGCTTTGCTCGCCATGGCCGAAAGAAGAAGGGCTGGACGCCGGATAAGTTACGGTTCGCTTGGCGATCGTATGTTCGTGCTCTTTATGAGTCAAGGACAAGGCTGAATGGAGACTTCTCTATTCATCGACCTACCCTTACTTGGGAGAACCCATTGAAGGCTGACTCCGCGACTGTGCTGACACCATTGGCGGATTCTTCTCGACCCACGCTTGGTTTGTACACTCCACTACCATCAAGCACCGCCGAGAGCAAGGCTGTTTCGGACATCAGTGAACAGATGGACGGAAACGACGTCCCTAGCAACAGTGAGATTGAGGATACTCCAGAAGAGAACGAAGTCCAAGATAACAGCCAACACATGGACGAAAAAGAAGCTGAAATAAACGACGGCGAACAGATTATAGAGCTCAACGATGGCATCGATCTCGATGTCGACGACCTCTTTCTCGTCCCAACAGAAAGCGCACCGAGTGGCCCGGACCCTATGGAGCATGAATTCGGGCGGCGGATCGAGAACGGAGTATTCCTGGGCCGTCGAATGGTCCTCCTGATCATTCGAGCATTTGGCACCTGCTGTGGGCCTGAAGAGGTGATGGACGTGTGGTTGTCACTGGAGCGCATCTGGCGGCCTCAAAAGCGAAAGGCGCTGGATGTCCTCGCCGTCAAGGAGGAGCTGAATAAGTATATTAAAGACCTTACTGGTCGCTGATGGCTGGGGGCAGAAGTGCTTTAAACTTGTATATTATCTATCTGTATATAAATACCCTCAGAGTAAAGTCAAGTCTGACATATAGACAAACCATTATGTGCTCTACAAATCATTTCGATACATGTAGAAGGCCAACGGACTGCTCCTGCTGTGAGTATAAAACCATAGAATGATCACGTGATATCGCGTTTCCCTTCCTTCCGCGTCGACGCGTGGATTGAGTTAATTTGGCCGAACAATTGTCTTCATCACTGTCCATTCTAAACTCACCTTGGTGTCAACGATGCAGAGATGCTTAACGGCGGATTGCAGCGCCGCAAAGTAGACTTGGATTTCTACTTGCAGCGTGTCTTCCGCAAGCAATCGTTTCGGTAAGTCACCGGAATGCCACTGCCGCATTGGCCTCGAGATAACGCTGACATGCCACACCTTTATACCAGTCCTCTTCAACGCGAAGTTATAACAGCTGCGGTTGAGGGCCATGACGTCTTCTTGCAGGCATCGACATCCTTTGGAAAGAGCTTGTGCTTCCAGCTGCCTGCTGTCCTCAGCCATGGCGGTTGGTCCACCCTCCACCAATTCAAGAACTTGATATTTTCATTAAGTCATTTCCTTTTTACTTATTCTCTTCCTCGACAGTGACCGTTGTGGTGTGTCCTCTTCTCGCTTTGATGGTGAGTAGTTCTCTTCGGCTGTTTTCACCTCTATCTACATTTGCAGTCCATTAAAGGTGTCTCCTTCAATAGACGGATCAGGTGAATGCACTTCAGGCTCTGGGAGTAGCAGTATCCACAATCAACTCGACGACTCCTTTAGCTGAGAGACGGGTGATTACAGATGATCTTCTTTCTGGGCACCCGAGGACACGCCTCCTTTATGTGACGCCAGAATTATGCCAGACAAATGCGTTCAGGCGGACTCTTCAGACTATGCATTCCCAGGGGGAATTGATCCGCATAGCCATTGACGAAGCGCATTGTATTAGCGAATGGGGCCACGACTTTCGCCCGGCGTACAAACAGCTTTCTTGGTTTAAGCGTCATCTGAACGAGCCGCCAGTCCCAATAAGTGCTTTCACAGCCACAGCAACACCACGTGTTCGCGCAGATATCATCAATATCCTTGGATTAGAGCCTGCTCGGCTGAAGTTCTTCAACACTCCCTCTGCTCGGCCGAACATCCACTATGAGATCAGATACCTCGAAGATTTTTCAGAAGACCCGCTTGAGATCGACGGTTTTCAGCTGAACGACCTCCACTCGTGGTTGAAATCCATCCGACAGCGCCGAGAAGCTAGGCTAGATTCCAAGAACGCCGTACTTCCCCCGGTTTTCGGCATCGTCTACGTGTCTTTCCGCGTAATTGCTGAACAGCTGGCCACCGCTCTCACGAAAGTGTCCGATGGAAGCATCCGTGCAGTAGCTTATCACGCTGGCCTTTCGTCCGACGATAGGAATCGCGTGCAGACTGAGTGGACCGCGTCACGGCCTCAGGCTGCTGAGGCAGGGCCCCATCCATCATTCTATATCATCGTTGCGACTAACGCATTCGGAATGGGCATTGATAACCCCCACGTTCGCTTTGTTGTCCACTGGACTCCTCCCCGCAGCTTCGAGGGTCTCGTTCAGGAATCTGGCCGGGCAGGTCGAGACGGCCGCGCCGCCGCCTCTCTTGTCTATTATAACACCCAGGAACGAGACCGGGTCCTCGATCGCTTGTACAAGGACGTTCAGAACGCCAAGATTCGAGCCGGTATTAAAGGCGACAACAGCAATGAAAATCCGGACTCACATACCAAAGCCGTAAATAACTTGCAGAGCCACAGGGCCCGGCTACAGAGCTTCAAACAGGTTATCCGGTATTGCGAAACCACGACCCAGTGCAGACATGAGCTCATCAAGGACTTCTTCGGGGACCAGGAGCTCGAGATGATGGGCTCCCAGGTCGCAGGCGGCCACGTCAAGACCGAGGGCGCGACGGTGTCCCCTTGTGACTTTGCCTGTGACTTTTGCAAATACGGCACACTTGAGCTGAGAAGACGGAAAGCAAG
The DNA here is from genome assembly GCA_011319215.2 of Scortechinia acanthostroma. Taxonomy (NCBI): domain Eukaryota; kingdom Fungi; phylum Ascomycota; class Sordariomycetes; order Coronophorales; family Scortechiniaceae; genus Scortechinia; species Scortechinia acanthostroma. The sequence goes on from JAABUG020000007.1 coordinate 685,718, forward strand.
GATGCCGCCTCCGAGCGACGCTTCAGCTTTCATGGACTACAACCTCGTTCAGATTATCCAGAGGATGTTTCGTGGTCTTCAGTAGAGTGCTTGATATTGGTGACATTGATACTTTAGACCCACGCAAGGACCTGAACATGACGAGGTTCTGCTCAAAAGAGGAGTGCACGGCTTGCAAAGACGGTATGTGTAAAGATAGATCTCAAATCGAGGTTCGTGAATGAGCATAGATTGACAAAATCCCAGTGATAATCTACATATGCCGAAGGCCAACCACACTCAATTAATTGACTGCCAAAAGACTTATTGTAAGAACGAGATGGGAAGCTCGAAAATTATTGCTCGACAATTTGCTCGATCCATAGAATAAAGCGTCCTCCCTTGCGAGCGTTTTGTTACTCCTCAATTATGTCAGGTCGATGTCCTTGAAAACCATGGCATAATATTTCTAAAGGCCGGGAGGCGGTGGAACCTAATTGACAATGTTAGTGCGAGATCTCCATCATTGAGTTCAGGTGATGCTTACAGCACTATAGCTGCCACCACCAGGAGGCGGCGGAGGCGGAGAGCCAGAGCCAGGAGGTGGCGGGGGTGGGGCCTCGCTAGCTGGAGGTGGTGGTGGAGGGGCGGGACTCTGGGACTGCGACTGCTGTTGAGCAGCGGCCTGTTGGTAGTACTGGTAGTACGCTACGTAGTTCTGGTAGCCACCGTAGGCTGCATAGGGGTCCGCTCCGTAATACTGCGCGTACTGTGCGCTATAGTCAGTCGGGCTTGCGGCACCAGCGGCACCCGACGTTCCTGATGCAGCCTGCGCAGGACTAGCCGTCGCAGAGGGCGAGTTGGAGTGGTGCTGGTTATGTTGGCCAGAGTAACCACCACCGCCGTAACCGCCTCCATAGTAACGATCACCACCACGTTGACCATATCCGCCATAGCTGTGCTGAGGCGGATTTTCCTTGAAGCGCTGATATTGTTCCCGGACATTGGCTAGAAGGTCCTCACAGAGTTCCTTAGCAGCCTGGACATCATTTGGATCAGGGCCGCTACATTCCGTCAGTCAATGGAGCCGAATCAGAACGGGGTGTGGAATTGCACTTACGCTACGTGCAAAAACATGGGCTCATCACTTTCCCTGCCGGTGCTTGGTTCCAAGAAACCGGAGCCGCGACCCTTGATCTGCACCTTGCAACGAGTCTTCTGTTGAATGTGCTTCACATATGCACCTCCCTGTCCGACAACTTGGGCTCGGAGATTGAATCCAGGGATCGGTTCCAGATCAACCGGAATCCGTTCCTCGGGCCATTTACGCTGTACGCAATTAGCGCCTTCTTAGAAGTGAACAAGTGGACGAGATCATACACGGCCGTATTCATCACGCTCAACTGGATCCGGCTCACGCCGACGGAATCGTCGCTCGTCAACGAGATTCGG
>JAABUG020000007.1:687248-712069 GCA_011319215.2 Scortechinia acanthostroma
GGGATTTTGTCGCAATTACAATTATGTGCTCACACTCTGTCATCCACAGGAGCTATTGCTTATCATCCATCCAAATCGATTCCCTGTCTACTGCTACATGATATGAAATGCAATGCAGGTGTCGAGCTCAACCAGATAAGAGTTGGTTTCCCGCTTTTGCCTCAGAAATGCCGATATCCGAAGCACTGCCCCCGCCCGACTGCGGATATATTAACTAGGTTCAAAGTTTACTCACGCTGCGCCTTGAGGCATTTCCCAAGGTTGTAACAGCCCACCTGTACAGTCTCCCATGTTAATACGAGGTGTTTATCGGAGCAATCAGTGATCGACGCACGTCACAGCTCCATACCATGAGCTCAGGGAAATTTATCTGATTTGCTGATTCGGTGGGCAATGCAGAACTAGGTACGCCCAGACAATGGCCGCTAGAAACCATCTGGAAGGCAATGCAGGCTCACGTGGATGAGCAGATTGCCTGACATCGGCTCTGCATCAGAGAGGACGGGAATACGGACAGATCACCAACTGCGGCAGTGCTCTGCATTGAGGCTCATTTTGCCGAATACGCGGTGCCCAAAACGGCACCGATCTCAGCAGGCCATGGATGAGCTAGGTGCGGTATGAGGAGGATGGTTCGTTGTTGATGAGAACCCGTCCACCATGTAACTCTTACGTATAGAGAGATAGGTGAGAATGGAATGGCATGTAGGTGTATGGCACCGTGGATTAGCGCACGAGGAAACTGAGAAGCATTCGAAGCTGTATCTGAGAGGATGAGAGGAGCAGCTTCAAAATGTATCGGCCTCAAGCCTTGTGATGTGGACACCATCAATCCGCAGTTTGCGCCCGATTGCCCCAAGTGGAATATGAAAAGGAGTGTTAAAGCTTTGAGCTAGACTGCTTAGCGCCTAGCCGCAATGGATCCAGTGGATATCGCCAATTGCTGCGCCCCACATCAATTGCGGAGAATCATCGCAGTTGGGGCTACTCGCCGGGTACTTACTCATAGATGAAGGCTGAAGCTTGGTGTGAGGCATTATCAGAGGTAGTCTACCTTATGACGGATGGGAGATAGCTAGCTTAGCTTAGAACTGAGTACTGCACGGGAATTGAGAGCTTTCTATTTAACCCCGCAACATCCCTTCTTCCTTCAATACGCAATACACTTCAAGTCTCACGATCATCAACCGTCCCCTGCAGTGTGGCGGTTTGAACCTTAGTTGATTCGTCCTTGAGCTTTTCATCCCTTCTGCAGCTCCTTATACTGCACTTTCTGCAATCTGTCCCATTGTCTTGTCGCTGTCAGACAACTTTCATACAAGCGAACACTACAGATAACCGCTATGTCCACCGAAGAGAACGTTCCTAACGGAAAGGCACCGCTGCAAAGCGCACCGGGGCACAGCGCCCATACACGCGGACCCATCGTCGTTCAGCCAGCACGCTTTTCGGATTTGCAGCCAAGTTATGCCCAGCAGATCCAGCATGACGCCGATAACCCGGATGCGCATAGCTGGTACGCTTCCATGAGTAAGTTTTAATTTCTTTTTCTTCGCCTAATGTCGTTCTTTACTCATTCTGGTTAAAATATAGTCCATAGTTTGGGTCAATGCATTGGTGGCTTGGGGGCTATCCCATGCTGCTTCTGCTGTCCCAACCCGTTCAAGCCAGTGGCCCAGGGTGAGGTCGGTCTGGTGACCAAATTCGGACGGTATGGAAGCCTTGCCTGAAGTCCGACCAATAGTATACTTACTTCTGTGGCAGATTCGAGCGTGCGGTCGATCCTGGTCTGGTCAAAATCAACCCTCTAAGCGAACATCTTACGACCGTCGACGTTAAGATCCAGATCGTCGAAGTACCCCGCCAGGTTTGTATGACAAAGGACAATGTCACTCTGAATCTGACCTCGGTCATCTACTACCAAATCATTTCGCCTCACAAAGCGGCTTTCGGCATTTCCAACATACGGCAGGCTCTGATCGAGCGCACACAGACGACTCTGCGGCATGTCATCGGAGCGAGGGTTCTGCAGGATGTGATTGAACGCCGCGAGGAGATCGCTCAGTCGACGTCCGAGATCATCGAGGAGGTTGCAGCTGGATGGGGTGTCCTAGTCGAATCGATGCTGATCAAGGATATCATCTTCAGCAATGACTTGCAGGACTCGCTCTCCATGGCAGCGCAGTCCAAGCGTATCGGTGAGAGCAAGGTCATTGCTGCTCGTGCCGAGGTGGAATCCGCCAAGCTCATGCGCCAGGTATGTTGTCTCTCATCCAACACGACAGGCCCACCCTAGCTAACGCAAGACTTATCTAGGCTGCGGACATTCTGTCCTCTGCTCCTGCCATGCAAATCCGCTACCTCGAGGCCATGCAAGCCATGGCCAAGACCGCCAACAGCAAGGTCATCTTCTTGCCCGCCGTCAACCAGACGGTGCAGCAACAGCTGGCTGCAGCCGACGACGCTGGCGAGGGTCCAAGCAAATACGCCGCCGGAGCCGGAGTTGGACCGGCGGACGATGGGTTCCAGCGCGCTATTAATGCCCGGGTGGTGGAAGATATCTGAGCATGATGTGGCCGCCGGCCGGTGTCATGAATTCAGATCACGTCAACGCTGAAAATACGTCGACGCATCCATCACGGATGAGTACCTCCGTTCTTTGCTCTGCCTTAATTCCCTCAATTCGACTGACGATACCCACTTTCTTTCATATTGGCAGACTGCGTGATGCTCTCAAATTCTTGCTTTGCTGGATATGCACAGCTATTCCGTGGAATTCTTTCATGATGTCTGTATGAAATAATTTGCCTCTCTGCGCTCCGCGAATGAATAATGCCTATACTTAATTGAAGCTTTCTTTGGACAAATCCATGCTTCAGTATGCCATCGAAACATATTGCCGTAGGCGGTGAAGAATAACCATCGCACCCATGGAAGCACCGATGGAACTGTCAACATGAGCGGGACATAACGATACAGAAACTCTAGACTAGCCCATGTTGGTCGCGTTCTGGAGCGAGTAATCTCTCGCACTATTCTAGTCTTGCTCTAGCGGATGCTACAAAGAACGAGCTCCCGTTCCCAATCCCCCCGGAATCCCAACCCACGCAATGGCCTCGTCACAGAGCCCTAGTCCAGCTCGCGCAGCTACCTTGACATCAAACACACGATCCTCACAAGAAGTGACACCCGACTTTACAGATCCATCCTTCGATCCAGCCGATTTCCTCAACGATGCCCTCCCCTCGCTGACGCTGGCGTCATCGCAATCTCGCGGCCCCGGCGCCGTTCCCCTCGCGGAATTGTCCGCTCAAGTCCAATCGATACTCTCTCAGATCAATGCGCAGAATGTCCGGCTCTCCAATCAACTCACACAACTCACCGATGAGATTCTGCGGAGTGGAGGGCGGCTCGCTTACGAAGTTGAGGTGCTGCGGGGTGAAGCGATTGGTCTTTCGGATACGTTGGCCGAGGTCCTACAGCCGGATATTACGCAGTTTGTACCCGAGGGACTACAGAGGGCCGTGGACAGCGACAGGGCAGAGGGAGGAGAGGGAGAGACTGCGGCAGAAATGAGCCAAGGTGACAATGCCACGGTCGCTGATCCGGACTACATCTCGAAACTACGGATGCTGAATCAAGTACGGTCGCGACTGGAGGATGTGGTGCAGACCTTTGGAGACGCCATGGAGTGGCCGTTACCGCCGTCAGAGACCTCCCTGACGTCGTCCTTCATCTCTGTCTCCGCCCCCGAACCTGGGCCCGAGAGCCAGAGTCTCGAGGAGAAGGGGCAGGAGGTTGCAAAGAACCTCCGGAACGAGATCACAGAGTTACTCAGTACCAATGGTGGTGGGCAAGCAGGTTTGGATGCAGCTACGAAGCGATTAGAAGCGCTACGCGAGTTGGCGACAATATGGAAAGGCTCCGCTGAAGAGAAGGCGCGAAATCGTTTTCTGGATAGTCTAGCCAAGATCATAGATGACCGACGCCGGTCATTGGAGAACCAGGGCAGTTCGGATCAGGTCCAAGCGCGATCCTCCTCGACGAGAGGGAAGACGACGGGCCATCAACGGCAGGAAAGCGAGGGGCCGGGGGGTGGCATCTTCAAGAATCTACAGCGCCTGCGTGAGGAGATATACCTGGAATGATGCACATATAGTGTACAAATCACAGTACATCCAAGGACATGTGCTTCTCGCACTGATACAGATCGGGAGAAATATTGCGTACAGTTCTCAATGCCCCCCACCTTGATATTCCTCTTCACCTGGAGAGAAAATTACAAATGGATCATTGACAATCAATAACTGGTGGTGCAACCTAAGATGGAAATGCAGAAAGACTGGTATTCTCAAGCTAGCTCAAGAGTTCAGAGCTTTTACCCTTGCTTGAAGGCCTGGTTTGTCGGCGCCCAGGAGTTCGTCGCTTTTCCTACCATTCCTAAAAAATATAAAAGTTGGCATAGCGCGGATTCCGAACTTCGAGGCGACAGAACCGAGGTCGTCCACATCAACACTGATGAATTCAATGTCTTTATACTCCTCGCTGAGGTTGTTGAATACTGGAGAGATTACGCGGCAAGGGCTACACCAGGTAGCACTAAAATCCGCAGCAACCTTAGGACTTTTATTCAAGACCTCCTCAAATTGCCCAGAACTATAGATAGAGGGTATTAGATCTCTTTAACAGGATGTTGGATGAACTGAAAGAAGAATCTGTATATAACTTGCCTGGTGATCTCTGTAACGGTCATATTCTCATCTAGGCCGCCCGAGACAGCCTGGGTGTCTAGCTAAAATGTAGAAGAAGATTGTTCTGCACCTATTAGCAGGGTAGTTTAGTACAGTGGATTCTTGGAGCTTGCTTACCCAGAAAGAATAAAGAATGTCTGGAAATCCTTCAAGATCTCAGTTAAGTTTGGTTTTTAGGGTTCACCGTTAGTTCTTTGGATGAAGAAGCTGGGAGACGGGGACCGGCTTATTTTTATGGCTGTAGACTCCATGTCCAGAATCCAGATGCCTCGTTGATGTCACTCATGATCGGGGAAGCCTGGGTGTACACCGTAGACGTAGGCCATCTAGAGTCCGGAGTATACTCCTCGACATGCATCGTCCCTGAATCCTGAGGTAGACAGCTTTTTACTCGTGGGACCAGGGGCGATGACGTGTCAGAGGCGATACACTGAAGAGACTCAATACAATGGACTCATTACTGATGGAAGGAAAATCGTATAGACGTCCGAGAACTCTTGTAGAATTTGAGGTTTGATATGACTCTTCGAGACTCTTCGGAGCGAAAGTAGATGGCGACAGCTAGATACAGTAATATTTCGGCGTAGAGAGAGGTACACGGCACAACGTCGGTGGATCGCATCATGGCCGCGGAGCTCCACCGGGACGATGTAAATCATTTCCTGCTCCATCTCACGGAGTACCACAGTCTCCATGCCTGCTAAGAGTCGGTGGCTTTTGCCAACGTGCGCTTTATCTTCCACTTCATCTTTAAACAACAATTCCAAACGGACGACTTATCAGGGACTGACTACCTCTGGAGCTGCATAGGCGCGGCTGCAACCTCAACATACAACCCCTTATCGCATTACGCTGCGTCGTCGTCATTGACTGCTCTTCCATCGGCGCAAACAATATGGTACATTGCTTGATTGACTGTTGACCCCAATCGCACAATTGACGACTATTACGACTGTAATCCCTCATCGATATTCGCTCGTCTTCGAATGTCTCGATGCAGGAATGCCTATCTCGAGCACGACCTCCGTCTATAGTGGCTGATACCAACGATCTTTTTCCGCTCAGCTCGAGCTGACACTGCGATTGATTGTTGTCCGTGCTGCAGAGGGCAGAGGCCAGAAGAGAACGACAGATCGTCTAGAATGGATACCCTCCGCGGTTCCACCCGCTGGAGAGATCAGTATAACTCCGTGTACTCGAGGGCGACGACGCTTCTGCAACGAGTCTATCTGTATGGTCGACCGAGGGCTCGTCCGGCCAGGGCTCTCATTCTCACACTCGCCGCATGTTTTTTCCTTTACCTTTTTCTTTCATGGTCCTTTACACAAGTGAGTCTCTTGGTTATATCAGGTTGACCGGTATCCGAATCGCACAGCTGACCTAGCTCTCCATATAGACATCCGTCAATTACTGGCTCAAGTATCCCTCGTATCACCCGTTCGGTGGCCGCCCCGAAGATACACCCATGATTGACACTGGTGGACCTGCTCTAAGCCGGACTGACCCTCTGCCAAACAGTCTGCAGAAACACAACCCTTCTTTTCACCTTGTATTGCCCGCTGGGCAGAAGAGCGCCGCGCTATGTCGCACAATAACCTCCGCGATGATCTTGAATTACCCCCCGCCTACTCTCGTCCAATACGGCAGAAAGCTCCCAGACGGATCCTCCGATTATGATTACATGGTGGACCGTGTGACGGGCATATACAATTTTCTGGAATACACGCCGCACGTGCGGGATGGCGATTTTGTCCTTATCGCCGATGGCTATGATGTTTTCTTTCAGTTACCGCCGGAGGTACTCATTCAGCGGTTTCAGGATATCCTCAGAGAGAATAACGCCAAGTTGAAAAAGAAATACGGCCTTGCGAAGGAGGATCATCCTTACCGCAAAGGCCTGGAGGAGCCTTTGCAGAAATACTCTCAAAGAGTGCTATTTAGCGCAGGCAAAGAGTGTTTCCCTAACATCACCGCGGACGCCGGCTGCGTGACCGTACCGCAGTCCAGCTTGCCCCCGGATGCATACGGCTGGAAGACCGATATTGATCCGCAGGGACACTTGACCCGTCCCCGGTGGCTGAAGCCCGGTACCGCGATCGGCCAGGCTGCCGATCTGAAATTAATATACGCCGAAGTACTGCGCTTCGTGGAGGAAAACCGGCACAACCGCAGTGACTATCTGGCTCTGACCCAGATGTACGGACGCCAGGAGTACGTGCGAGAGCTAGAAAGACGGAGAATTTCCAACTCGTTCAAGGAGTGGGTTTACCGACTAATCGGGATTTCCGATGCTGCTAATGTCACGGGCGTGAATCCGCGCCTTGAGCCCGGTCATCGCTACGAATACGGGATCGGCGTTGATTTTGAGTCACGTCTGTTCTTCAACACATACAAGTCGAAGAAGGATGTCGAATGGCTCCAATACCACAATATCTCCACAACATCTTCCGCCCAAATGCAGCACGGCGTTCCTCGAGAGAGGCGTCTGCTGCTTCCCGCCGATCTTGCCACTCCAAGACTCGGCAATCCCTTTATCCAACCCACGTTCGGCAAGGGCGAACAAGTCAAACCCGAGTTCAACGCAACACTTGACGCCCTTCCGCACCCGAGGAATCATTCATGGCATAACATGCCGTTGCTGACCAATATCCACTCGGCCTCTGTGCCGGCCCTGATCCATCTCGACGAAGAGAAGCCGGCCAAGGATGACAAGAGCTGGCCGATGAAGCACCCCGAACGGCTGATGCGAGATACCTGGTGGTACAACATGTGGTACCAACCATGGGCGCGCGCCCTCCTCCGCAAGTACATGCGTAGCCCTACCGGATTCGACGCTGCCCAATCAGCCCTCCTGGGAGGGCAAGACTGGTGGGATCTGCGCGGCGGCAAGGGAGGCGTTTGGACGGACAAGGGAGAGTGGCTCGACTATGCAGAGGTCTGCACCGGCTTTGAAGAAGAGGTCTTTGACGATGATATGGGGAGATGGGGCCACGAAGGCGGGGACCCGGACGAGCCTGTTTACAATCAGTTCGGCAAACTGGTCAAAGGAAAGGAGGACTCGTAAAGTCCCCTGCCCCTAGCTATGGCACGACATGATCAAGCGAAGCAAGAGCATGGCCATTTCCTTGCTCTGCATGTATTCTTGACATCTTTGCACATATCACTTGTTTGATACTGTCAGCTCGTTTCTGACTACCTGCATTCTCGGTGTTTTGGAGTCGATTTATCGTTGTCTATCCGTTTTGGACTGTCCCGTTTGAACCTCGGACTCATTATCGGTCGAGACATTTGACTTCCTCACCTCCTTCCCCAAAACCATACTACAGCCAGATACCATTTATACCAGATAGACCATTGAATAGACCATTCCATCCATTCTTATATTCATGCGTAGATTCGTTGTCCGGTCTACCCTACACTCCCCGTCCTCCCCCTCGACCCTAATGTCTCCCGAATAATAGCCAATATCTTTGCCACATCGTCCTCCGATAACCTCTCCTCCCGCTCCTCAATCACCGTGTCCAGCAGCGCAAGCGCCCCGTAATCCTCCTCACTCAACCCCCCACCCCCCGCCTCGCCCTCTCCATCCCCATTCCTTCCTTCCCCATCAACCTCCATCCCATCCTCCTCCCCTCCCTCCCCCTCCTCCTCATTCCGCGCTCCCCCAGGGGACCCATCCACCCCCACCCCCAAATTCACAATCATAACCACCTCCCCCTTCGTCAACCCAAACGGCTTCAGCCGCGTAACCAGCTCGCGGAGCGCCAGATCCAGCGGCGTAGGCGTACTGGATTGCGTCGGCGGTACCGTCGGCGCGGCTGCAGCCGAGCTCGGCTGTTGTTGTGACTCCGGTGCTTCGCCGTGGATGTAGGCTGGGTATTTTAGGATGTGGGGGGAGAGACGGTGGATGTAATTGTGGATCTATGGCAGCATCAGCATTACCACTCTAACTCTCTATCCGAGTTGAAGCTAGAAGATGGGGTCTGGGGGAGGGGGGAGGGGGCTCACCTCTCGAACGACTGTATTGTGATCGCGGAGATCAGGACTAGGGACCCAGTTCCGGGAGTTGGGGGGTGGGTTCGGGGGTCGTCGGGGGGGGTTTGCGGTTATGTAGGCGAGGACCTCGATGTTGGTGAGGACGGCGCTTTGGGGGTCGATTATCTAGACAGCAAATTAGGTATTGTGGGTGGTGGGTCTGGTGGGTGGGAAGGAAATGGCTCACTCTCATGGTGTCTGGTTGGGATATGGCTGCATTGAGTGGTTTCTGGGTATATGGCTTCGTTTGCTGCTGGTGCTTTGGCTGGAAAAAGTTGGTGATGGCGGGGATAGGTCTGTTCTGCCGGCAGATATGGATGGCGGTCTGGTTATTTTTTCAGTGCTGTTTGACTGATTGCTCTAGAGAGGTACTACTAGGGAAATGTAGGCCTAAAACTACTAGTGAAGAAATTGATATGAACATATTATTCGAACTGTACTGCCTTGACCAATAAGCACCTCTGCGCCATGGATAGACCAGCAAATCGCATCCTGAAATGCCACCCAAACAAGTAACTCTCACAAGAAAGAAAAGCAGTACTCAAAGCATTGAACCCACAATGTGTGATATCATACAAAGATCGATGAAGATGAGCGATAGATCCACGTAAACTTTTCTTTAGATCATTGAAGGTTTATTCCTCTCCCTTCTTCTTCTTCTTCTTTTTCTTCTCGCCGTTGTCGGCCTCCTCGCCGTCATCTGATCGCTTACGCTTCTTCTCATCGCTCTTGGAAGCCTTCTTGGCCTCCTTCTTGGCTTTCTTCAGGTCTTTCTTGCTGATGGCGCTGGGGTTGCCATTGGCGTCGAAAGTGATCTCGCCACGCTCCAGCTTGCGCTTGTACCGCTTGACGCTCAAGCCGGCCTTTTCGGCCATCTTCTCCAGTTCAGAATCCTTGCTCTTCTTGGACTTGTGCTTCTTGCTCGACTCCTCCTCAGACTCGTCGGACGAGTCGTCGTCCTTGGCTCCGTTGGTCTTGGGCTCCTCGTCGGAATCGGCGTCGGCCATCTCCTCATCTGAAACTTCCTCAATGAGCTTCTTGTCCTTCTTGGAAGCAGGCTCGTCGCCATTGACGGCATCGGCGTCGGCGTTGTATCTTCTGGCTTCGTTGATCTCGAACTTCTTGGGCTGCACCGAGGCACCGTTGGGCCCGATAGCAACACCACGAGGCTTGAGAGGCTTGCCCTCCATGCCGGCCAATTTACGCTCGAGGTTGAATCTGGCTTCAGTGCCCAGGGCGGCCTTGTCCTCCTCAGTGGCATCGTCATCCCATTCGGCGAGAGCATCGACACGGATACCAAGAGAGGCCTTGGCGGCCAAAACTCTTGCCATCTTACCCTTGTTCCTACCGGTGGCCTGACCGATAAGGGAAGCGTGGTAGATGAGACCGTACTTGGGCGTGTCGTGCTTGGTCTTCAGCGCACGGAACAGAGCCTTCTCGGCTCCGAGAATCTGGATAGTACTGGCGGGGCTCTTCGAAAGGTTTGTCAAGCTACCAGCGTGGGCGATGAGACGAGCACCAACCAAGTCGCCAACCAGGGCGGTCAGGTTAGGCGCAATAGCGTTCATACGGGCAGTCAGGTAACTAGCGAGCTGCTGGCGGTATTCGGCGAACCCAACAACCTGCTCGGCCAGCGCTTGAATGTTCTCCAAATCCTCCTGGCTGATCTCGGTACCCATGGATCGGTCAGCAGCGGCCTTGACAGTGCCCTCAAGCTCCTCCGGAAGGATCTCCGCGAGATCCGCCGTCTCCCAGTTCGATCTCATGCCCATCTTGAGCACTAGTTTGGCATAGGCGATGTTGTCGTTCAGAATCTTGGCCAGCTCCGGGAAATGCCAGCCGTACCATTCCTTCACGCGCATGGCATAGGTGTTGAGCTCCTTGTCGAGGTCATCCAACAAACTAATGGCTTGCACAATCATGGTATCGATCTTATCGGGCGAGAACTTGAGCTTGTGTCTAGCGAGGGAGTGGGACAGACCAAGAGACATGGTAGACATGTCCTGCGGCAGAAGACCAGGAATGAGTGTGGGAAGATGTTCGCGAATAGCACGGAAGATATCAGTTGTGGTCGAGTCCGCGATCAATTGAATAGACATGCCGGGAAGCTTGCCAATTGCGTTGCCTATCCAGCGACACAAAAATTAGAAACCGAGACTCGACGCTCAAAATGTCCATGCACTTACCGAGCTTGGGATCGGCAACGGCCAAAGAAACCTTCTTCTCATCTTTGATCTCGTCCAGCAGGCCGGCAAGGCGAGGAGTAACCTTTCCTTCCACAAGCGAAGCAACTTCTTCCAGTGCCGAAGCAGCACTGTCGAATTTCTGGAAGCTCTTCAATTTCACCCTACTATGTGTTAGAGCACTGATTGAGAGTGGAGGAAAATTTTGCTCGGAGAAGCCAATGTGCAAATTGAACATCAACCAAATCCCCGGCAATGACATGGCAAAGTCACTCACAAGTTTGAAACACCCTCTGCAGTAGAAGCTTCCGTAGCCAGATCATCTCTCTTCAGAAGCTTCTTGTCTTTCGCCTTGAGCAGGGCATAGCCCGCGCTGGTTTCGGTAAGGATAAAGAGCGTCATGGTGCACGGCCTTGACTCTCAGCTGCTCAGAAATAAATCGAGTATCTGAAAGAAAAGAAGAAGAAACGGCCGAAAGTGTGTCAGCGACCGTGGGCGAAACCACCGTGGGCGTGCTGGAGGTTAGTTAATTTTTCTGGCTGTTGGCGGGAATTTTTGCATCGAAAACTAAAAAGTTGAAAAAAAGCGATCAAAGCCACCAAGGCCTGTGGCGGGTGCGCGGTGTGGCCGTGCATGCTTACATAATGCAGCCGCAGGTGTGGCAGAGAAACAGACAGCTTGGAGAGCGTCAGGTAAGGTAACCTCCAGGTAGCTATCACCACTTCGAAATGGAGGGTCTCTTTTTCAACGTTAACAATGGGTAGGCTGAAACTCGAGCTCATCATGCTTTGATTGCATCGATACTGATTTTGGACAGCTACATCGAGGGGATTGTCCGGGGGTATCGGAACAGCCTGCTCAACAACCAGAACTACTCCAACTTGACCCAATGCGAAACCATCGATGGTCCGTTGATTGACGTCTGTTCTGCTACTATCATTTGGTCTAACATGTTTTGAGCACAGATGTCAAGTTACAACTCGCCCCCGCCTATGGCGACTTCCTCGCCGCACTACCTCCCAACCCCTCCACATCTGCCCTCGCCGGTAAGATGACCGACAAGCTCGTAGCGGAATTCCGCTACCTCCTCGCCCAGGCCACTGGGTCTACCGCCAAGTTCCTACAATATCTGACATACGGATACATGATCGACAACATTGCTCTCCTGATCACCGGCACCTTACACGAACGGGACACGCGAGAGCTGCTGGAGCGATGCCATCCCCTGGGGTGGTTCGAGACCTTGCCGGTGCTATGCGTCGCCACCAACATCGAGGAACTGTACAACTCCGTACTGATTGAAACACCATTGGCGCCCTATTTTAAGGGGAGTCTCAGCCACCAGGACCTGGACGAACTGAATATCGAAATCGTGCGCAATACGCTCTACAAGAACTACCTGGAAGACTTTCACAACTTCGTCAACACCCATCCGGACTTCAAGGGCACGCCTACGCAAGAGGTCATGTCGGAGCTGTTGCAGTTCGAGGCCGATCGTCGTGCAATCAACATCACTCTGAACTCATTCGGCACAGAGCTCTCGAAGCAGGAACGGAGGAAGCTGTACCCCGAGTTCGGGAAGCTCTACCCTGAGGGCTCTCTGATGCTATCCCGCGCGGACGACCTCGAAGGCGTGTCTTTGGCCGTGAGCGTGAATGCAGACTACAAGGCCTTCTTCGACGCAGTTGGACTCAGCCAGGGCGGAGGTGGCGGAGGCTTCGGGGGCGGCTCGGATGGGAAGAGTCTGGAGGATCTATTCTACCAGAAGGAAATGGAGATGTGTAAGATTGTCTTCACGCGCCAGTTCACCCCGGCGGTGGTATACGCGTGGATGCGCCTCAAGGAACAGGTTCGTCGCTCGAAGCTCAATTCACATTCTGTACGCAGTACAACTGACACGGTTCGCAGGAAATCCGAAACGTCACCTGGATCGCAGAGTGCATCGCGCAGAACCAGAAGGAGAGAATCGGAAATTTCATTTCTGTCTTCTAAGCTTTGTTGCTCCTTGCAATCTCCATGTTAGCCCGTCCTCTCTCTTTCGATGCTACGCCTATTCCCATACCGTTACATCGCCATCCCCGGTCTCTGTCATTATTGTAACTAGCTTCAATGACCCTATTGTTTGGTTTTGGGGCTCTTGGCCTTAGTCAAGTACCCTCCCCATGAGCGCCGCAAACTCGCTCGGCATACCCTTGCCAGTTCTTTTCGTCTTGGTCTCCGTTTGCTTGCCTCGGCGTTTGGGGGTTCTTGTTCCTTGTGATATAGTATAGATGAACACATCTGATCTTGAGCCTGAGTTTGTTCAGGTACCTTTCATGCTTGTTATTTGAAAGATCAATGTGCTCCCAGCACAGCTCAGCCTTACCGTAGGCCCGATTCACATATCGAGTATGATTAAGCAGGCCTAAGGAGTAATATCTTGCAGTAGAAGCTCTTTGTAATTTTCTCAATATGCGAACATTTCTTATCCAATAGCCCAGATAGCCAGCGTATGATTGATTCAATTCATAATTATATTTCGTTTCGCCAATGCATCGATTGACTAGTATGCGACTTCTCAATTGCAGGAGACAAGTAAAAACCAAGCCAGCAGCAAAACAATCAATGCTAAGCAGAGAGCATGCAATGATCGAAGATAGCCAGTGGTGCTGAAGTCGTAAGGAGTAATAGGTTGACCAGAAAATAGAATCAATGTCTCCTGACTCATGAATCTTTCCTAAGATACAGAAGCATAGTCGCGTCATCCACGACCTGCAAGATATGATTGCAGCCGCATCAAAGCCACGGAACAAAAGAGGAAAATCCAAAGCACGTAACTCCATTTTCTGGCCCATATAGCGGCGTGATTTCAAGGCTCATGCGTTTCGCCCTGCAGACGTCTCCGTGTATATTCAGTGTAAAGAGGTATATGGTGGATGGAAGAGGAAGCCTTCATAAGAGTTGGTAAAAGGTGGAGATATGACAGCAGAACCAACATCTATGTCAAAACAAACGCAGAGAATTGGAAAGACCCAAAATGCGGCTTCGCTTCATCGTTCAGATTTTGAAAATTTCATGGAATATGTTTCATATGCGAGACATGACCGCCATAAAGCAGTGAGATATGCAGTCCCTGTTCAGTCGTATTGGAAAAGTACGCTGATGCTCTCGCCGTGGTGGACACGGCGAATGGCCTGCACAGCGTTAGAATAGATCCGCATACGAATAGAAAAGAAAACCGGCTTACCTCTGCGAAGACATGGCCGACTTCCAAAACTTCCAGTTTGGGGCATCGGCGCAAGTGCTCCGATTGGTCGACGCTGTTGGTAACGACGACCTTGTCGAGAGAGCTAGCATTGATGCGGTCGATCGCGTCGCCGCTCAGGATACCATGCGTGACCAAGGCATAGACCTTGGCGGCGCCCTCCTTCTTCAACAGTTTTGCAGCTCTAGTGATGGTGTTGGATGTGTCGGCAAGGTCATCAATCAGGATCGTCGTCCGATCCTTGACATCACCAACCAACATCATGGTAGCGTTTTGGCGGTCTGTGATCTTCGTTGGTCGTCGTTCCTATGCACACAGTCAGCATGAGCATTCCGCAATGTCATTGAGTGTAACACACCTTGTGAATGAGAGCAAATTCCATTCCCATAGAATCCGCAATTGCGGTTGCTCGCTTGGCACCTCCGGCATCGGGACTGACAACGACCGCCTGTTTGTAGTTGGGAATGTTCTGCTGGATGTAGCTCTTGAGCAAAGGTCTGCCGTACAAGTTGTCGACAGGGATGTCGAAGAATCCTTGGTATTGAGGGTCGTGCAGATCCATCGTGATGATGTGGTCTGCACCAGCGCAGGTGAGGAGATCCGCCACCAGGGTACCTGCCTGAGCCACCCATTGCTTGTAGCCAGGGCGAGGCTGAAAGCTGTTGATCTTGGACTGAGTATTGTCGTCATTCGCCTGCCCATTGACAACAGTGGATCGAGGGCTAGTGTCCGACTTCAGTGAGTCGGTGGTGTCACTGCGCGGAGGCCCATTAGGGAAGCGTCTCTTGACCGGGCTGCCGTTGCTGTAATCATCCAGTTGCGCTTTTGCCAAACCCTTCTGCAGGCTATCGACATTGTTCAAGAGAGTTGAACTCTCCGGCTTTCCAGGGTGCGGGGTTGGTGGGGTACTCTCAAACGTGTAGCCATTACCCGGCTTTCCAGTATTAGAGGATTTGACAAGAGGCGCTCCAGCTTTGTTGTATGGGATATCACTTTGGCGGGAGTATGGGAACAAAGGGAGGACGGCGGTGACTCTCTTGGCAGAGGCGGTCTTACAGGCAGAAATGGTAATGAGCAA
Source organism: Scortechinia acanthostroma (assembly GCA_011319215.2). Taxonomy (NCBI): domain Eukaryota; kingdom Fungi; phylum Ascomycota; class Sordariomycetes; order Coronophorales; family Scortechiniaceae; genus Scortechinia; species Scortechinia acanthostroma. The sequence goes on from JAABUG020000007.1 coordinate 702,540, forward strand.
TTCCATGAGGGAGTCGTTCACTTTCGAACCGCCAGATTGGATGATATAGACGTCTTTTTCCCGGACAGACTCTTTGATTTCAACCCGAGTTTCCCCCACCGCGAACTTGGAGAGCAATACGTCCGCCGGGGGGATACCCAGGAAATTGCAGATCGTCTGAGTCAACTGGGGGTGGGAGGTGCCCCCAATAACGACAATATTCCGAACCATCTCGGTTGACTGATTGTTCTGACTGTTTTGAAGACCGGAGGGATATAGAAGCAAGGGCGATATTGGATGGTCCGAGAGCGGAGAGAAATCTGGAGTGTCCGAAGAAGCGGGAAATCTGACAAGAAAAAGATTATCGGTGAGGACGGAACGGTAGAAAAGCGGGTTTCAGAGGGGAGATTGTAAACTTGAAGCGAGGGCAGACAAGCACTACCTCATGGCGAAGAATCAAGATCGTAGACGAAGCCCGACGAATTGGACGAGGAAGACATTGGAGTAATGGAGGAAAGGAATCGAAAGGCAGGTCGTGTGAGTCCCGCGATAGTAAAAAAATGCCTCTTCCGCCAGTGGAACCCGGACCTTGCTCGCTGCCTCGGGTTTTCTGCCGTTATGCCTCAGGCAGAGAAATGCCGGATCGGGTCAAGCGGGCAGAGATGATCTCGTCATGCCCCGCGGAAAGGCACAGAAGAGCAGGTAATGATGATGGACATCAACAAACAGCATGACTCAATCCATGAAATGACGCGGCCCAAAACAAATCATCCAGCAAATAACCAGCTAGTCAGCACTCTGCTATCATCCCCAGCACAGAAAAAACAGCGTCCCGCTCTTTCTGTTACGAATGCTAGCCTGATGCACTACAAATAGAGCATGGTCATTTGCCGGTAGGTACATGGAAACTTGGAAGATAAAGAGGAAACCGGCCAGAAGAAGGAAAAGTGAAATGCCAGAGTACTTTCATGATGATACCTAATACTCCGAGTCCCAGTCGTTGCTAATGAAACCCATGGTAAAACACAGAGAAAGAAAGGTAGAGTAGACGCATGGCCTGCAATTTTATTCGCCTGTTCCAACCTCCCTATAAATCGCAAGTCAGTGTCATGTTTCTCCCGATGAATCAAGACTGAAGTAGGGGAGGAAAGTGATTGCTCACAGGTCAAGCTGGACCCCATTACTGATACCATAATCCTCCAACGTGAGCTGATCTTTGAACGGTCGTTCGCCTTGGCGTTTGAGTAAAATCTCATGTGGTTCGCGTCCGATACGTGCGGCGACCTGGGCCTTGAAGAGCTCTGTAAATGATATTGTTGTTAGTCCAGCGAGACCATACTAGGAAGGTGAGAACAGCGCACGCAACGTACTGATAGGATCAGACGCAAGACACGGTATCGCAGCACGAGTTCCCAGACGATCGTTGACATGCACGACAATCATAGGTTCTGAGGATTGTGGTGTGACGACGGCCTTCTTCTCCGGTTTCTCTTTCTTTTTCTCCCGGCGCTCATCTTTCTGGCCCTCTTCTGGCCGTCTTCGGTCGCGTTCGCGATCGCCATCGCCGTCTCTGTAACTGTCTCTGTAGCGATCTGAGTCTCGTTCCCTCCGTGGTGATCGTGGCCGCTCTCTGTCTCTATAGCCCCTGCTCAGCCTGCTATCTTCTGCTCCGGGTCTGTCAGCATCATGTCGTTTGTCTTTCCACCGAAACCCTCCTCCAGTTTTGCGAGGCCGGTCTCGATCACCATCATATCGTCTTCTTGGTGATCTGCTTCTTGAACGGTCACCCATGGTAAGAGGAGATAGGAATCTGCTGAGAAGGAGTGGGACGGGAGTAGTAATGTAGGTGCTGCAGGACAGACACGTGATGATGTATTGCGGCCTGGTGGGCAGCTGTACGCAAACTAGACTCAAAATGGTTTAGATCATGGGATCCATCAAAGCAAGCTAAGAGTGGTCTGTGTCTCACTCTAGACCAGTGCATATCTACATCGCGTTATGATTATTAGATCGTTCGCTCTCGCAGCTTCTCGCCGGACCATGCCACTTAATTGCGCCGCATAGTCACAGGTCCTATGGACTCAATTGGGCTGTCGATCCCTTCGTGAGGACTTCTACGCTTATTTCAGATGCCAGTTCACCTGATTCTGCGGCGTCCATCTCCGACGACCGTGTCATTTACTGTTTCCAACGCATCCAAGCATACGAGCACACCTGCTAGAGTACTTTTCTACCTCCAAATCTTTCTGCGCGCCCTCCTCTTTCTCTGCATAGTCTTCTGTGTCATTGCGAAACTGCGTCACTCATTCTTCGACGAAGATGGTTCCCTCGTGCAATGGACGGCGGTCTGGTCGAGCTCATTGGGTTCTTCTGTCTGTCGCATTGTGGATGCATATAGCTCCGCAGTTATCGCTTCTGTGAGCTTATTGTTGCTATACTGTGTGTTCATAAAGGGGTATACAGGTATTTTCAATCCCTCGGAGTGGACAGCTGACGGACCAAAGACTCACCCCTTTTCATAATGCAGAAGAATCTCTTTTAGTCATCCGCGGGTTGGGCATCCAGACATCTACCTCATCTGGGACTTATCTGTCTAAAGCTGCGACGAGATTCATCCCTACGACGCAGATCCAAGATATAGTGATTCATGAAGCTTTTAAAGGGTTTGAAGTACGTTTTTACCTCGCTGTGATTGTGGAGGGCGAGCCGGACGTCGTTGTGGTTTTTCCTGTATGTCCCTCCATACCAGCAAGGTCGATTTATGCTTACAGACGACGGGAAGAAACTTCTACCAAGGCGCGCAATTCTGGAAGAGGTCTGGAGAGGTTCTCGGCGTTGTTTATATGACGCCAAATCATGAGATATTTTGAGCTGGATATGGTGGGGCAGGATCGCTCTATGATGCGACGCTCTATATGCTTTAGGAGGTATTTTCAAGCCTCCATTTTCTAATCATCCCCATGCGCAGGCTCCGGAGCCTTCCCAACTTTTCGCTGCTTTGACGCAAGCCACCTGGCGTTCTGAACCTCCACAGGTTCTGTCCTCCGCTTCTGCATAACGGGGACATATCTGCCGCCCATTCTGGGTTCATTGGCGCCATAGAAAACCTTCTGCCCCCAATTCTCTTTCTCCGAAATGGGGTCATGAGATCCTTCACCCCTGACAATAGTTTGGTCACCCTGACTAACAGCTAGGTCTAGTAGCGCGCCTGCCAGAATCTCGTCTATCTTCCGCTGTCTCCAAACGGACCAAAGTCCGTCCACGACTCCTCCAACACCGAACTTGCCGCTGCCCTTGCCTAGTTGAGACTTAGATTGCCTGGGATCTCCAGCGTAAATCCAGTTCAATGCATCTTTACGGCTGCCGCTTGCCTCGTCAGGGAAGATACAATCCCAGAGGACTAGCGGGGCATCAGACGCCATTTCGTACGTTGGTTTGCAGGGATTTTTCGACACATCCAGCAGATCGCGTACAATAGTTGGAGGCTCCAGCCCTTGGCCAACTAGGAAAAGGATGCTCACCATGTGCCGTACTTGATGCCATAGGAAGGCAGACCCGTGCAGATTGAATACATACACCTTAGCAGCAGCCGAATTTGTGATTGTTCGGGATTCGGCGTCCGTAACGGCAGGTGCATTCTCGACAGCTTGGAAGCCGGGCTGGTTCACATAGCCCAAGGGGTGATCCTTTGGATCGAGGAGCTCGATGTCGGCATGGTAGATGATTCTTTCAAAGTTCTCAATCTGCTTACTTGTGTCAAGCTTGCAGAAATTCCGAAAGTCGTGCACTCCTTCAAAGTACTTGGCAGCTTCTCGCATGGCATCGATATTCAACCAGCCTTCCCGTAGCTGTGCGGAGGCACTCTTGCCCCCCAATGTCCGCATAGCAAACCCCAGAGGCCCTGGAGTGGGAGAGAAAGCAGGCTGGGTAAAGAAATATTTGTACTGGCGTTCTCGACACGAGAAACGAGCATCGAAACCCGGAGGCGGGTTGGGGCACCAGGCTAGAATCCGAATGTCGTCTGGAAGCACTCTGTTCAGCATACTTATATAGGGTATTTCATCTGCAATGTCATCCCAAGTGTCGTCGGCATGGGCGTCGGAGGTCATCTCAACGTCGGACGTTGCCTCCACATCCGGCCGTTTAGGCCTCGCGCTTCGTACTCTAATCCCAATGACCTGACCAAAGGCACTCACACCACGATCAGTCCGCCCGGCCTTTGAGTAATCGCAGCCCTCCCAGCTGAGCGCGTAAGGTTTCAATTCCCTCGGGCCCCGAGAATCGTCGAAGGCCTCCGCATTCGTAGGGAATATCAACCGAGTCCTCCGCATGGCCTTCCACAGCTCCTCTTCAATGGTGGGTAGAGGCGTGATATTCCCATTCGCATGCTCAAGCCCATTATACCGCTGTCCCAGATATGCGAATTTCAGCGCTATGAAGCGAGTATTATATTTGGATGGATCGATCTCTCGAGGCTGCTTCGCAGGACGGGTAGGAGCTCTCGTGTGCGTGATATCATCTTCAGGTGATAGAGGTCTCTTCTGTTTCCCTACTTTGGCGGGGACAGGGGAGCTCGTCGCGCCAGCCTCACTAACACCCTTGGACGGCAGGGTAGCGTACTCGGTGTTTCGCGAGTGAAGCTGGCGCTCCAGCTCTGTGATCCGCGCAATTAGACTGGGGGTCGTCCAGGTTGAATAGTCTGGTAGGTCCTGGCCTTCGGGAGGCGCATCCGCGGGGCCAGGCATGGCGTTCGAGTTTGGGCGACGGCGCTTCACGGATCGGGTATGGGGATATCGACAGTGAAACTTGACTGGAATGGAGTCTGTGATGCGACTCAACGTGAGGGGCCTCCCTGGGGTTCTCCACATTACCCGAACGATGCTGGACGAGGTATGCTGAATCCTCTCTGGAGCTGGGGAAACTTGTGCTGCTGTGCATGGAGCAAAATTTAGAGTTCGCCCTCCACTTGTATTTAAATGGTAATGTAATTACGACGAGCATGGCCGGAAGCTCGACGGCGCTCATTGAAGGCATGAATTGTGGCACATGGTCTGTAATTGATATGAAGACCGTAGATGTACTCCTACCTTTCAGAATAAATTCAGGACGAACCTCCTGTTGTTGGTGATTCGAATGGTAATGTTGTTTTGCTCAGCTATCTAGCTGATACCCTGGGCATGCGCTTTGCTTTATATATCCTCCACGGAATCTTATCTCACCTGGACAAAAGCGAACACACCGATTCAAGACATCATGGGACACCTAATAACATCCTCTGAAACCTTTACCTGCCTAAACACATGATCGAAAGTTGATCTCCAATACAATATCTATTTGTGGACATGGAAGGTCCTCAAGATACTAAAGAAGTGGTGACCATCCTGGTGCTTGGAGACCCAGGATGCGGGAAGTCCACGTTTCTATCGTAAGCCAGACTCTTCATTCCTCAATCTATTGAAAGGGACATTTCGCATCGATTCGAATATTATTGGCTTGAGGTCCATGCTCATTCAGGTTATGCAGCGCCATAAAAAACATCCAAGCAAGACCCAGAGCCGAAACCAGTCCTGGGGCAACAAGGCAACTGGACCTTCTCCGAGATAGTGACCAGCCATTCCTCTTCGACATCCGTTTCTCGAAGAAGTCATTTACGCTAGAGCTATATGACACCGCGAGCCCAAACCAGCACTGGTCAACCCTGAAGCCGGATGTGGTGCTCTTGGCCTTCGACATCTCGAACCGCGGGACGCTGGAGGGGCTCAAGAAGGTTTGTTTTTCTCAGCTCACCAATATGCCATGACTGAAGCTAAGCCAATCTTGCTGAAGTGGCGACATGATGTGATACGGTATTTCCAGCATGGGATCGGGGAGCGTATACCCGTTATGATGGTGGGTTTGAAGAGGGATCTTCGGAAAGAAGGGGAGGGTATCATCTACCCGCAAGAAGTAAGTGATAAAATGTCCTCATGAGCCGCTTGTCGGCGTCGACGAGAGTTAGGCGACTGATGGATGCAGTCGTACCGCATTGCGCAAGAGCTACGCTGTGATCGGTATGCGGAGTGTTCCGCTGTCACTGGGGAACTTATGGCTGAGACGTTTGAGGATCTGGCGAGACTGGCCGGTATGACTACAACAGAGACCGGGGGCCAGACCCAGGGAGGCTGCGTTGTTTGCTAGATGCTGAAACTTCTGTTACGTCTACAGTTGATTCTTCTGCAGGACGGAAGAATCCGCGCAAAGGGCGTCGTGTGTCTACGTCTTACTCCTACATGAAGCAACTTACTGCTTGCCGAATTACGAATGCACAAAGATAGGGATACAATGCACAGATAGCTGGATAGCACAATTTTCCATTTACTTAGCAACAAGGAGAAACCAAGGTAACGATTAAGTCCACCTTGTAAAATTGACAGCACAGGGCTTTCCCCCAGAAGCTCACTGACAAGAGAACAACTGGATATCTTTCCCTCATAAGCGCCAGTCAATGATTGACATTGCAATTCCTCCCCGGTGCGTAAAGAAATCAGGAGTAAGAGTAACTGATGAAACGGAATTTTTTTTTGTTTGCGCTGTAGCATACCAAGAGATGTATAGAAGATGTGAGATGGTGAGGCGCCCGTTGAAAAGTTTCTTTTGATCTTTTTTCTTTCTCATTCGAGAGTTCCTGAACAAGAGACTAGGGTAGACATGCCAAGCAATTTTGGCGGAAGAACTCTCCAGGGTACTTCGTGGTCATTTGATTTGTGCATGATGATTCGCGTCAATCGCCTCGACGTCGGGATCCCCCAATGCGCCATATTTTTGTAAGGAAAAGGTTGTTTCTTCTCAACGGCTGCCCTTGTCACCAGCTCATATCATCTACCACTTGGCCTCGGTGGGCTGGGTCTCAGCCCAGCTCTCACCGGCAGGAGCGGCAGAGCTGGCGGCCCAGTCACCGCCGTCAGCCTCCCAGCTGGTGGGTGCAGCAGTGGCAGCAGAGAAGGCAGTGCCAGGAACACCAGCACCAGGAGCCTGGGTATCCCAGTTCTCACCAGCAAAGCCGGACTCGATGGCACCGGGGCCAACCTCCTCAGCACCGGGCACCTTGGTCTCATCGGCAATCTCCTTGTTCTCCTCGGCCTCAGGGTCACGGTAGAAGTAGAGATCGACGACAACGTCCCACTCGGTCTCACGGGTGGCGAGAGTACCACGGAGACGGAGAACCTCACGGGCAAGCATCCACCAGATCAGACCGATGGCGTGACGACCCTTGTTGTTGGTGGGGATGGCAACATCAACGAACTCGGTGGGGGAGTCAGTGTCGCAGAGGGCGATGACGGGGATGTTGACGTAGCTGGCCTCCTTGATGGCCTGAGCATCGGTGCGAGGGTCGGTGACGATGATGAGGCGGGGCTCCTTGAAAGAGCGGGTGATGTAGTTGGTGAAGTTACCGGGGGTGAAACGACCGGCAATGGCGGTGGCACCGGTGTGAGAAGCGAACTTCAGGACAGCACGCTGGCCGTAGGGACGAGCGGAGATCACACAGATATCAGCGGGGTTGTCAATGGCAGCGATGATACGGGCAGCCAAGAGGATCTTCTCCCTATAAATTCGCGATTCCCGGTTAGAGCCAGAACAGGTCGCGGTGGCCACGTAAATCAAGTTTCAAAGCGACATACCAGGTCTTGCCAATGTTGATGATATTGACACCGTCGGGACGGAGCTTCCAGAGGTAAGGCTCCATGTGAACCTGAAGGTTCTTGGAACCCAGGTGGCATTGAGCTGCGAGGAGCATCTCAATGTCCTGGGGGGTGGGGTTGAAGATGGGGGGAAGCTGAGAGGGAGCCATTTTGGTCGATTGATATTGTCAAAGACGGGTGATTTGAATATATCAATCGTCTGGCGCTTGTCGTGCTGGTGATGGAGGAGAATGAGGCCGACGCGAAAGATGTAACTTTTGCTGGCCGCTGCGGAGATGAATTTCGCTTGCCCGTTGTGAGCTTTAGGGCTAGGGTTACCCGATATCGTAAGGTCAATTACCTGCCTGGGCTTGTACCGCGTAATGCCGCCGTATCGCTGTAATCTTTGAGGCTCCGATCCGGATCGCATCACGTGGATGAGCACTCCCCATCGAGACTAGTGTATGTCGGGCGGTCTCGAGATTTCGTTCAGCGGCATCAAAAGTCAAAAGGATCGCTGAGGGTGTGATATGCAGCAGGCTCAAGGATTGGCAATTGATCACGATGCCTCCACGGTTCCTTTCCCAGCCTTTGTTTAAGGCGTTCACAGGTAAGTTTGAAGAGATTTACTCTTGTTGATTCTGATTTTGCTGAGTGTTCGACTGACAACCTCAGGGTCTTCCCATGTGCATAGTCCGTTTGCCGCATTGTCATTAAACCCATCCAAAACCTCTGTACGAGCCGGGTCTGCGGAGACTCGAGAGCGACGGCGACATGATCCGTTCCTAATGGCCCAGTCCCGTCAACGCAAGGCTGCCAATCTGTCTCGTCGACAAGCCCTTGCTCGAGAGCGTGAAGGGTCCCTTGGCGATCCGGTGGAAAGCAAACCTACACCTTTCATTGAGGAGCTGAAAGGCGCAAAGGCTCAGACCGCAGCAGATGCGGCGCTCAACCATTTTATCTCGCCGGAAGGACTTCAGGAGGCGCTGGAATACTCGAAAAACTTGACATCACCACTTGAGAACCAGGACCGGGAAACAGCAGACCCTCAACTCGAAAAGGAGGCTGCAGAAAGACATCTCGAGGAACATCGAAACGCTCAGGAAGCGATCAGTCGTATCATCAATATCAACAACGGTAACACCAAAGACCGCACTCGTTTGCTTATACAGAAATGCATTGATACATTCGGAAGACATAACACCGACAAGACCCTCCCACCAAAGCCCGCAGCTATCGCTCTTGACTCGTCCACTGTCCACCCCGAGAAGACGCCCCGAGTGGGACCAGATACTGGCTCCCCCGAAGTCCAGGTCGCTATTCTGACCGCAAAGATCATTAACCTGTCCAGACATCTCCAATCGACCACCAAGGACAAGCATAACAAGCGCAACCTGAGAGTACTGGTTCACAAGAGACAGAAACTGCTTCGGTACCTGCGTAAGAAGGAAAGGGGTGGACCAAGGTGGCAGCATCTAATTGAAACTCTTGGCCTGTCGGACGCTGCTTGGAAGGGTGAGATCAGCATGTAAAGGTTTGCCGGCGCGCTTGTATTCTATTTCTTCCATTTTTCTGTCCTTACACCGAGGCACGTGTGTATGTATGGCACTTGCACTCTCCAGCGCCTTTGAGCTAATCGCGCTGTTCCCTGATTCGCTTGGCCCTCTTATTGTCCACATAAGAGAGATCTCAATGTACAAATATAACTCCTATGACTTGAACGTCGCGCTCATTGACATAACCATGACCGTCATTTATACCTGAGGAGTACACTATAATAAGGTGTCGATCGTCAGGAAGAGAAGCACTTTATACACTATCTACTCAAGGCTTGAATGAGCAGATATGCTTGTATACAGCTCCTTTGAAACCCCGTCCGTAGATTCAGCACAG
>JAABUG020000007.1:712169-810796 GCA_011319215.2 Scortechinia acanthostroma
AATAAGTCGGAGGGGCACCAACGGCCAACTCGGAGATTGGAGATTAGACTAAGTATTTAATTAGTTATGGGTTATTGAAGAGCTTGCTTGTGTCGTGTTATCGGTGGGATCAGCCCTCGGATGCATGTCGTCTTAGAGTTAGAGCCTCTTGTAGAAAGACGGAAAACGGCAGACAAAAGCCCAAGCATGGGAATAGCGAAGAATCCCTTATCGGAAAAGTAGCCAGGATTGTTCAAAAAAGGACAGAGAGTTCGGTATCTAGAAGCGAAAGAAGCCTCAAGTGGGGCACAAGATCTGAGTCAAAGGGTTCTATACAATCAACAGACCCTCAACTCAAGATCCCTCATCCTTGCACAGTTGCACTTACAACCCTTTGCCGAAGGAGACAATACTTGCGGCTCCTTCAGCGACAGACCGCGACAGACAGCGAGAGGAGACGGCCCCTCCTTGTCCTGGCCGTCTAATAAGGATCGTTGACGTGTTCGTGCAGAGGATAGCCCTGGCAGCCAATAATGCGCGGGGGAATCGCATCCACCGAGTTGAGCGGTGATGAGGATTTGTAAGTGCAAGTGTAACCCGCGAGCAGGACGAGATAAACGGGACGCTTTCATATGGCTAGATGGACATGGGATGCATGTTTATCAACCTTTGCAAGGGCATCTCATGACACAGGATCTTTGTTTCATCTCTATCTCCGGTATGTCTCTTCCACAGAGTCCTTGTGGTAACAAACTTAATGACCAACCTTAAACAAGTCTCTCATTTCATGCAGATCACGAGACACTCGCAGACTCGCTAAGAAACGATCTTAAGAGTCGGAGATCTAGAGCCGGAATATGCTTTGACAAATCAACGCTAGAAGCACATCTAGAACTCATTGTCAAGATGCTCAATTACTGAGTTATGTACGTTATGTACCTCTCTCACTAGTCATTCATCTAGACCCAATCTTGTCATCTGAATGCCTACAAAGTCCATACCAGCTATATATAGCGTAAAAGACGATAGGTACATGCACCTCAGGCATCAAGGCATCACTCGGAGATATCGGAGCTGGGACGCGTCGGTGCAACATGTAAACAAACGGTCCCCGCGTCATCCCAGGAGCTTGGGCCAGGTACCCGAGCTGCAACATCTCTCACATTTTTCACTCTCAACTGTCAATTGTTCAACACCTGTGCAACCTACAGTTGTACATGAAGAACAGGGAAGGATGCGGTTGATTAGCTACTAGTATACAGCAGTTTTGCCTGCCTCACAGATCACTTTCTGCAGCTTCAGCTTCCGGTCATAATCCTACCGCGGCTGCAGTCACCCTTATTCAAGTCAAATTCAACCCAGTCCGTACAGTAAACGTTTCCCATTGAAGATCCTTCATGAAGAACAGAAAAGCACGTAGAGAAATCACCGTCGTCCCATCCCGAAAGCCGTCGCAAGTTAAAATAAAAAGGAGTATAAAGGAAAAGCGACGAATACAACTCAATAAGAGTGAAAACGACTCAACAACGCCAATCGGTCCAGACACAAGAGACTTCAGATGGAAAGAAGTCCTTAGGAGGATTCCTCTTCGTCCTCGTCCTGAGCGGCCTGTATCCCGAGGTCAGTCAGCACCGTTCATTTCAAGGCACAAAAATGTGATCACATACGATGTAGCTCGCCTTCTCGTCTTCATAACGCTTCTTGTCGGCGGCGGCCTTCTCCTCGTAGGGTCGGCGGTCGGTGTCGCTCAGGGCCTTCCATCTCTCTCCGAGCATCTTGCCGACCTGACCTGCAGAGGGAGTAAGCAATGAATCCAAGCCTGAAGATTTTAGTCAGGGTGACTTACCGAACGAGATGCCGGGGTTCTCCTCGCGGACCTTGTCACGGTTGTCGTTGGCGAAGAACATGTAGGCAGAAAGACCACGCTTGGGGGCATTGGGGTCTATCGCAAGGATTAGTTCAGAGCAAGATGAGTCAGAAAAGCGCAAGCACATACCCTTCTTCTTTCTCTCGACGCGCTTGGGCTTGGCGCGGGTGGAAGTCTTTTCCTTAGGCATTGTGGTGGTGATTGACTGCAAGAAAGAGCTGTTAGAAGAGGCCAATTAAGTCAGAGAATCAAAAAGGTGTGTGTGTCAGACGCAAAGGAGAACACAGATATTAAATCGAAAGAAGATGAAAAGGTAGAGGGACTGATGCTCGAGTGCGCGCAAGCAGAGTGGTGCGGCTACCCTGTGGTGCGCGTGCCTGGACGGCGCTCGCGGTCGCAAGTCGAACAATAACACGAGAAGAGAAAATCGCGCATCCAGAGCTTACCTGAGACTTGACTCAACGAGCAAGAAGATACTTCGAGTGTTAAAATCGACGGTTTTGGCCTGCACTCGACAAATATCAGTTTCGGGCTGTTCATTGCGTCTGAACTATATGATTGCGGTCGCGAATGCGCAACAGCAAGATCTCGCGGTCATGTTTGGAAAAATCAAGCAAATGACGATCGCAAAAGGACGTTCTGAGACGGGAACAAGCAGATGCAGAGAAAAATAATAATTGGGTTGGTGTTGTTGAGAATATGTTAAATGGGGGGATGTTTATAAGGAAACTCACCGATTCGGATATGTAGTACTTTTTTGTATGGGAGCAGATTTGTATGGGAGAATTGGTAGAGAGAGAGTGAGGGAGTAAGAGAGAGAGAATAGTATGAGAGGGAGAGGGGAGAGTAGTAGTAGTAGGAGAGGGAGGGCAGCAGCAGCTGGCAGAAAGGGAGAACGGGACTGCGGGCCACCACTCTGCTTACACCACCACTACTGGACTACCTACTTTACCTCACTCGCCTCATACGTTGGAAGGGAGAAGGAGGGGGGCAGCACAGGCAAGGGAAAACTTACCTAACTGGCTGGCACTGCGCTGAGCAACGAGTGGTATCGTCCCATACATGTCACGTACAGCATTGTTCGGGTTCCATTTCTGCGACCGTCAGCAGTGCCATGGAACTGTCCACTCGATATTTCCATAAGGAAATGGTCTACAAAGGTAACAATCTCTCTACTCCAACAAGGTCCATTCTGCTATTCTGTATAGTTCGACTTTTTTTCTGCAATAAATGTCGCTTTTCGTTGAACCACCAGCATACCTTGTTGCGCATCGCGCTGACGGCGAAGCAGCGTCATCTAGTGTATTGTGGATACCATACAGTTACCTTACGCCTCACCTCATCCACATCCACCATCCTTCCTACTAGCTGGTACCACTTTACTAACAGTACTTTGCTCCATACTGTGGATTAATCACACATACCTCAGCTACCCAGCTACGGCACGGAGGACAAAGTAGCACATACATAATCGACCGTAGTATCAATTACGGAGTTGATCAATTTCATACATCCATTGATCGCCGAGATACGTATCGATGATCTCCGTAAAAAAAAAATATAAAAAAATTGAGTAAGTTTCTTTGTTATGAAATTCGATATTTGTCTCTGGCACTTCTCTGCCCTGTGAGTTTCGATAATAATAGGTACATAATTCCCACTACCGCTTTCTCCTACGTACACACGGAGCCCGTGCCTCGGCGACAAACCGATCAATAATGCCCTACCATTATTGCTCTCGATTGGATTGTTTGTCCATGCTTAATTAACTTCTTGAATGAAGGGATATGTTATTTACCTGTCACGCTCTAAGAGGGCTGTTCTACGATTTCTACCTAGTAGTACGGATTAGAGCCCCCGAATATCCAACATCGTAAGTTATACGAGCGCCTATGGCCTTGACTTTTGCCCTTGCCTTCAAGATCTTTGATAAGACCCTTGAAAACAGTAGACTAACAGTCATCCATGAAGCCTGAGACGCTCTACCAGAGCGCATATGCATCAGCAAACAGACGGTGTTGCGGAGTGTAGATACATATATACGCGACGTGGGCACTGAAGTCCATGTACCTGCTACATCTTTATGTGATCCGTTAATACCAGGAAGTACCTTCTGTGGCTGGCTAGTCTGGTACTTTGGCAACATTCCCCTCAGACCGGAGTCTAGATCTCAATCACGAGATCCAAACTAGATGGATTGTGCAGCGCGTCTGAGGGCCTGAGTACTTGCGGAATACTAATCCACATGCAAGAGTTCATGACAATTCCATCTCTGGTACTTGTAGCATGAATAGTTGACAAAGCTTCTGAAGCGTATCCATGGTAACTTGGGGAGGGATCAATTAATGCGCGACTTCGTCAGGATAATGCTAAGGTCCAGCTGATGGGTAGAGTTCAAGGTTTATATAAAGTAGGGAAAACTCAAGCTGAAGCAAAACCATTTCTACATATGGATTTAGGGACAAGTCCTCCGACACAATATGCACTACATGGGTACAGAGAAGGTAACAGATACTGTGCAGCGCTATCCATACGTTCTGGCCAGTATGATTGAAATTGTAACTGGGAGAAGGAGGCGTGAACGGTGGAAGTGTAACTGGTATCCTCCACATCCTGTACGTAGTTCCAGTACCGTGCCGGATAAATCTGGTCGTATGCAGGCATCGCATAGCTCAAGCTAAATGCCACTGCATCCGAAGGTTATGGGCAAAACCTCAAAAATAACCATACAGTAAGGTACCTTAGCAGAGACTACCTAGGGCTAGTACCACGGAGGAGAACCTTACTCCCCATAAACTCAATCTTGTGAGTGTGGTATCACTGGTACGTACTATGGGGAAAGTCGTCATAGACTGTGTCAACACTCAGTCTAGTACTCTGTATTGGAGTACTTCAGTCTTCCCAACTTGCAGGTGGAAGACCGCTGCCTTTTTCTTACCCAGGAATAATGGTAGTAGCGGTACGGAGTACTTTACCCATCTATCCCAGGCTTCCCAGTTCCCAGCTTCAAGTCGCTCTGGGTCGCTGATTAATGCACAACATCCTTACACGCATCCACCCAATTGGCGCCCACCTTATCGGGTTCTTATTTCCATCATCTACTGGTAGGATTTTTCTCCATGATTCCAACGCTTCTGGACCAAGTTATGTATTATTATTGTTTATGACACTAGGAATAATATTGTTGGACAAATATTCTTGTTGGTGTGGGTGGAGGATGATGTCACGTGGGTCATACCGCGACTGATGATTATTCCAGTGGGCGCCGGGCGCGTCTTCAGGTTATCGGCAGTCTAGGCGATGCTCCCTAAGCGAGCTTGCTCGCCCTTCTGCTGATTCGAATACGTCGAAGATTGATATCTGTACACCACTCTAGTTGAAAAGAATTGCTTGAAGTTCATTATCACCAAAGATTAACTAGAAGCCGTATCCTTTGTAGACACTAGTCGGAGGAGCCAGTACAACCAAACTGTGGAAGATCATCAATTCTAAGGCGACTCCCTCCCTTCAATCATCAGATTCATCAATGACTAGAGCTGTAAGCCCATCGTCTTCAGCCCAGTTCACTCCACTCCCAACAACAATAGCACTTGCAATGCTTTTCATGATTTCCCATCTTGCTTTGGTCTTCTTACGATCGGCCTCTAGTTGTTCAAGTTGTGCCTTGAGGTCGTCATCGTCAAGTGCCTCTCTCCACGAAGCATCATCCTTTGTGGACTCCAGAAGCTGCCCGACTAGCTCTTGATTCTTCTGGTGTAGCTGTAGATTTTGTACTTCCACATTGGATAGTTCTCTCAAAGTCGCGTTGTGCGCATTGATTAGATTCTCATGTGTCAAAGAAAGCACATCACGTCGGTTGACCAGGGGTAGAAGAGCTCTATGAAGGGTTAGCATGGGAAAGGCAGATTTAACCGCGCATAGACTGAAAGATACGTGGAGTTGGAGAATGAAAAAAGGCGGTAAACCTTTCAGCAGGTGATGTAGCTTTCAGATGAACAGCTTTCAACGTAGGATCAGTCATCAGGACAGTACTGATGGCCTTTCTCCTGACCGTATACGTGGCCCTTGCCTCGAGAAGCTCACGTTCTGCGATTGCAAGTTGCTCATCCGGATTGTCCCCAGAAGCCGGTTCCAGCTCTAGAAGAATCAGCGACCTGAACTGACAGATGCGGTGACATTTGCGGAAGGGTCGAAAAAATATATCAGGGACAAATATATTGACGCGTACCTTGTTGGAGAAGTGCCTTTTCCAGTTCCAGTTCCTGGATTTGATTGTAGAGTTGCAAAATCAAGGCTTCCTTGTCGGACAGGGACACCACATCGCGAGGGTCATCAGCCGCAAGATCCAGCAAGGAAACCTCACCTGGACTGAGGTGAGGCAGAGACTGAATCCTGGCAGTTGACATCGAGCAAGACCTCGTGGCAGGCCGAGAGTAGCATCTTGTGATATCTCAGGTGAAGCTAGATGGTAAGCTCTCCGGTCACTGGAGTCACTAACCGAAAGTCCAACGGTCGGTCGGGGGCGCGGTGGAGTGGAGAATCCCTGGTTCCGGGGTTGTGTCACGGACTCACGGGTCCCTAACAAAGCCTAGGCTGGAGCTTCTCTCGGGGGCTTAGAAGGCTTGCGTCTATAAGATATGATCCTCGCCTTATCATCTTCCCCTCCTACATTCTTCACATCTCGACTACTGAGCATCTGGGCTCAGTCGGTGAGGAGGGGATGTCTCTAAACATCTACATTGCTCACACCGGTGAGCATTTACTCGCTGATCCTGTGTCATTTGCCTCGTATGTTTTCCCCTAGTATTCGCATCGCCGCATTCCTGCAGCTCGTCCTTCCTGGTACTCTTGTCTGATAGGGTGCGAAAGCTTACTGACACTATTTATCTCTCCTAGTCCGGATGCACTTCGAACATGGATCGCCCGTCATACCTCGATACCTGCACAGAGGCAGATCTTGATGACTGCTCGGGGGAAGAACGTCAGGATACAGTCACTCGCCACCGAGGTACGATAAGATAGTGCCATCCGTTCTAATACCTCCATATACCTTCAGCTACTCATTCATTTTCGTCCAACAGGACGAGATCTTTGTTTATGACCGCCGTTTTGTTAGCGAACCCGACAATGTTGAGCTCCCGGAGCTTCCCTCTCCCGAACCTTTCACCCCGGACAGTCCCCCGGATACTCTGGCCAACCAGAACGATCTACAAGCATGGCGGAATCTTTATATGGCCAGACGGTCATGGGCCTTAAACCTAGCGGAGAAGTGTGGAGCTATGGACAAGAGCATCCACGAACACAACGAGCGGACGGACATCATCAATCGGGCGGCGGGTGTAGCTCTCGAGAATCTGAAGACCCACGTGGGGAATCTGGAGAATCGGTTTCAAGAAGCTCAGACGTGGGCTGATGACTTGTTGAAAGAGCAGCAAGTTGCTCTGGATGGATGGCAGCGCGCGCTCGCGACACTCGAAAGCATTCCCGCACCAAAAGCCTTTCCCTTCCTGGGACGTCCATCAACCCCCAAAGAGCACAAAGATCGGCCAACAGGGACGCTTCGGGATTTCGTGGATGCAGATGAGGTTCAAAAAGCTGGAGCGGAAGCGTCGGCTGAGTCTTCGCGCTTTGCCCGTCAAATTGATGATGTCGCTGAAGCTGTGCGTGGCATCACCGCAGACACGCAGCGCTTGATCGACGACGCGATGCCATCAGGTGCCGACGTCGCCGACGGACTACAAGAGTTGATCACCATCGCGAAGAAAATAAGCTCCGACTACGAGCACGTTCTGGCTCTGCCGAATAATCAGAAGACATTAGCAAATGTTTCTAGGCTTGCTCTGACTCATACCCAAGATCTTCTCCCGTCGATGTTGGACATTAGTGCTGAGATACATGCCGGGCTCGAAGAAGCCGTCAGGCGACATAATACTGCAATGAAAGTCGCTCTCGACCACATGAGGACTATCTCGTCGATTGAACTACGCCTTGCGGACGTACAATCTCAGATCATTAACCTCAACGTCCAGAGCGACGCGTTTGATGTTGTGTTCTCTGTCTACCACATGCCTATGGTCTACGGCTCCGTCTTAGTGGAGTCCGTGCGGCGTCGCGAGTTCAATGAAAAGATGAAAGCCGATTCGCTGACGCTGGCCGAGGAGATGGCTGTCTTCAGAGATGAGGAGCAGCGTCGGCGGAAGAAATGGCTGAAGAGCATGGGCGAGTTCATCTCCATCACAGAGACCACTACTCCGGGCGTCGAGATCAATCTGCAGGGCCTCGACTACGAATGGCCCGAGGTCAGTAGACAAGATATCGAATCATATATAGAACATCTCAAATCTCGACCAGCTATGGCCAGTCTAGCCGAAGAGCTTACACAACAGTACAAGGAATTGGATGCACCTACTCGCCACCAACGCCGCAGGGCAAAGGCTTTCAAGCAGGGCAGCATCTTCGACTTAAGCCGAAGCTCCCTCCTACTCCGGAGCGACGATATGCTGCGGAGTCTGAGGGATGAAAAGTCCAAGCTCGAAGAGAAGTTGAAGGGTTCGGAAAGCCGGATTCGAAAGCTTGAGGACCTGCTTCACCGCCAGAGCCAGCTCGCTCGGCCAGCCAGCGGAAATTTCAGTCTGGAATTCCCTAGCTCTCCAGCTTCGCCCCATCCCGATTCACTTTCTAGGCGGTCATCGATTTCCTCGCGAAGGATGTCTGGCAACCACTCTTCAGAGGACAAGACGCTGGCGCAGCGAATTGTCACCCTTGAGGCAGAGCTGAATGCGGAGCGGGAGACAGTGCAGAGGCTCCAGAAGGAGGCGCACGCTGAGAGGTTGTCCAATACCGATAAGATACAGGAGGCGCAGTCTACTAAGAAAGATCTCATTGGCAACCTTGAAGCCCGCCAACGCGAGTTCGATGAAGAGCGGCGTTATCTGGAGGGAGAATTAAAAAAATACAGACTTCGAACAGAAGAACTTGAGGAGGAGGTGGATAAAGTAACAGACAGCCGCGATCACGCGAAACAGGACGCCGACGAACGGATCAGTCAACTCGAGACCGAACTGCAAAATCTTCATATTCACGCAGAGGAAGAGATACACCGAGCAAACGATCTACTCGCGCAAATACAGACCCAGAAGATGACGGAAGAGCGCCTCCAGCAACGAATCGGCGACCTCGAGAAACAGCAGTCGGAGATCAAAGCGAGAGAGCAGGACAATCTTCAGACCTTGCAGGCTGCATTCGTGAACCTGTCTCCTGGAGGCGCTGTACCAGCTGAGATTCCGGACATAATCAAGGCAATTGAGGTGCTCTCGGAAGGGCTGTCGATTCACGTCAAGAATGCCGAAGAAAAGATGGCTGAGGCAGTAGCCGAGAACAAAGCTCTCGAAGAGCGTGTGAATCAGCTGGAGGCCGAGGCTCAAGACGCCAGGAAGAGTGTGGAGCAACGCGAGTCAGAACTGACTCAGGTCCGAGGAGAGCTAGCACAGGAGAAGGAGAAGCTAATGGCAGTGCAGTCTGAGCTGGCTGATGAGAGATCAAAGGTCAATGTTCTGCAGTCGCAGCATGCAGATGATGGCACCGGCGCGGATGCCTTGCGTCAGCGTGTTGTAGAAGAGGAAAGGAAATTAGGCAGCTTGTCTCAAAGACTAGCCGAGGTCGAGGCTCAAGCTCGCGAATCCGAGAAAGAAGTTTCCGCATGGAAGAGCAAAGTCAAGGCCCTTTCGGAATCTGAGCAGCAAGCAACAGCTCGCATTGAGATTCGTGGCTCAAGGGCAAAGGAGCTTTCCCGACAGCTATTTGAACAGGTGGAGAAGATGGAGCATATGCTCGAGCAACTAGGCTTCACTGTGATTCGGCAGGATGGGGAGATAGTTGTTCAAAGAGCGTCCAAAGTGATTGCTTCCTCTGGTATAGGCGACAGTCTTGCCCAATCCGGAGTCGTCTCCGTCAAACCAGACGCCAGCCTTCTGAACTGGATTCAAGCGGAGAGCGCCCAAGAGGAGACGGATCGGTACATGGCCTTTTTGGAGTCTTTGTACCAGTTTGACGTGGACGTCTTTGGAGATGCAGTCGTCAAACGAGTGAAAGATATTGAGCTCCTTGCTCGGAAATGGCAGAAAGAGGCAAGAGGATATCGGGACAAGTACCATCGGACGCAGAGCGAGGCGCATGATAAGATTGCGTATCGGTCCTTCAAAGAAGGTGATCTTGCTTTGTTTCTTCCCACCCGTAACCAAGCCATCCGCTCCTGGGCGGCATTCAACGTTGGAGCACCGCACTATTTCCTCCGCGAGCAAGACGCCCATAAACTGCAGACCCGCGACTGGCTACTTGCCCGCATCACGAAGATCGAAGAGCGTGTGGTGGATCTTTCGAAGTCCATGAATGGAGCCCATCCGGATCGTCGATCCTTAGGCGGAACCAGTGATGCCGCTTCGGTCGATGACGAGAATCCCTTCGAACTGTCTGATGGTCTTCGCTGGTACCTCTTGGACGCAAATGAAGAGAAGCCCGGCGCCCCTGCGACACCCGGCCTGGGCAAAAGCACCGTTGCGCCGGCGCACGTAGACGCCCGAGGTAGCATTCGACTGAAGCGTACATCGAACGGAGGGAACGTCGCCAAAACACTGACAAAGAGTCTGGACAGCCGGCGCAACAGCTCGAGCTCCAAGAAGGGACCATTCGCAATCACCCAGCGACCCAACGAATCTACAGCGGAACTCGCTCGGCCGGCCGAGGCGAATACCCAGAGCGCACAAGAGGCAGCTTCCACCCTTGAAGAGGTTCGCCGTGACCAGCTCCAGGGACCGTGAAGCCATTCACGCGTTCCGTCTTCTTATTTATTTTCTCCAGCTTTCGTGAACTCCCGGATAGGAGCTGACGGACCATCACATGATAGGGCACAGAGCGTGCGCATGAGAGTCGCCAGCCAACCCCGAGCTTGCAGCTTTCGTCTTCGTCATCCCGGTTAGCCGGCGAGACGGAGGCGTCCTCGCCATCGCGATCAGCGTCGACTCGGCGTTCGATGAACAGGTATCGACCGTGGGAGAAACTCTGGTCCGTTGACTACAGACTGGAAAGTGGGAGCAAATGAGCAATTTCTATCATACTGAGATTCAAGGGAGCGATTGATATTTGTCACATCATGAAATACGGATCATGCCATGCTTGAGAGATACCCATGCGCTTGGAACACGACTTGTTCTCTTTTATACTTTTATTTCATCTAGCCTGCCCTGTCGCAATAACTCATAGATCTGAAACTACGCAATTTGATTGATATCAGATTATACGCTCCATATGCTCAACTCCAACCTGTATAGAAACTCCGGTCGTATCAAAGCGCCCCAAAGGTGAATACCGCTAATCGAGCTGATCAGCAAACCCCTCCATCCCGCCAACTTCCTGCCAAAAGCGCGCAAAGTCGACGTTCTCCTTCTCGAACAGCTCCTTTGCCTGCAGCATGGCGGAGCGCTGTCTTTCCGGCGTGAAGCCGCCCGGCTGCGTGCTCTCGTACTGGATCAGCTCCACCCACCGGAAGAAGAGATCCTCCTTGCCCATGGCCGTCAACTTGTCCTTGAATGCCAGGATCTGGTCGCTTTGCGCAGACCGCGTCTTCGCCTCGGCGGTGTCCTCGTCTTCAACCCGCCAGATCAGCCACCCGTCCGCATCGGTATTGACCAGCACGGCTGTGCGGAACTCAGACAGGGGGACGCGGTCGCGGTCGTCTTTGTCTTTCCGCGCGGGATCGGGATCGACCATCTCATGCGCCTTGATCATGGCGTCGTAGTCCAGGTCCCAGTCCGCGTCGACGAGCAGGTATCCCGTCTTCCGGATGCGGTCGGGAGTAATGGCCGCGACGATCTTGTCGCGTGCTTCGTCGTTGTCGCGGATCCAGCGATTTCGCACCAGTGTCTGAGAGAGAGTGCGCTGGCTGCGGCGGACGATGATTTCGCGGCCTTGGAAGCCGACTTTGCGGCGCCATTGCACGGGACCGCGGATGAAGCGGATCGGCCAGGATAGGAAGACTGTTATGAGGAAGTAGTCGATCATGAGGTTGAAGGTGCGGCGGAGGATGAGGCTTGCTGTTTCGGCTGAGGAGAGCCGGGAGGTGTCTACCCCCGCGGAGCTGGTGAGTCCGACGACGGCGCCGAGCATGGCGGGGTAGGTGTTACGCACCATGTAGATGCGGACGGCAAAGAGGGCGACGATCACGGCATTGATTATAGCTGGTATGACGAATGTCTGCTTCTTGAGGTCTGGCGGGGAGGTGTCGATGTGGATTAGGTACACCTCTTGTGGTGAGAGGGGCTCGAGGAAGGGCCGGAGTGTGGCGGGTGCTTTGGAGAATGGTGGAAGAGGGCCTGCTTGTGAGCTGGGAGTTGACGATCCGGAGGACGAGGCAGAGCGCGATGCTGATGCCTTACCCTTGCCGGAGCGTCGTGCAGCCTTGGTCATTGTGATGTGCTCTGGGTGGAGTTCGAGGGGTAATGCCACGGCAGTGTGGTTTCACAGCGATATAGGCAAAATGCTTCAGATAGTTCCCCTGTTAGGTGGTATATATTCTGTATGAATGGTCGAGCATCAGGAGGCCATGCATGGCACACGATCACCTGGGATGATCAAGACGTCTGACCCGGTCACATGTCGTCAGTAATAAGTCGATGCACACTGATGAAACGAAGATGAGATGCTACAATGCCTACCATGTATTTCCAAGTCCAATAGAGCTCGAGTCCAACCAAATAATAGCAATCGTCAGGTTCTGGGATGCGAACCGCAGCTTGGTGTAGTTTGTATAGAATCATCGAATATCGAATTTCCGCCGAATGACGCTGTTGTTCCTTCTCCGCAGCGCTAAACCGCTTTGAGTCTATAGGACGGAACTCGATGTTGGAGTTTCGTCCGCATTGTTGAGTTGCTGCTCCCAATTTACCAGCTATCGCATTCTTGAAGATAAAAACGCGTTGTGTTGTCGTAGGAATAGTGAATGAAGAAATTATTGTCCATTCACTCGAGGGGCCCCTCTGTTTCTCGTCATGCCCACCCCCGAGCGCAACACCGACCGGCTACCATCGTCGCGTCGCATGTACGAGCAGCAACAGCAGCGCTCACCTTTTAGTCGAGCTCGTGGCAATTCTGGTGCAGCTGAAGATTTTAACGCGTCG
Organism: Scortechinia acanthostroma; assembly: GCA_011319215.2. Taxonomy (NCBI): domain Eukaryota; kingdom Fungi; phylum Ascomycota; class Sordariomycetes; order Coronophorales; family Scortechiniaceae; genus Scortechinia; species Scortechinia acanthostroma. Next base: position 725,187 of record JAABUG020000007.1, read on the forward strand.
CAAATTCCCAGCCCGTCCTACAAATATCATACTCAACGTCGGACGAATTTCAATGAGACCAATACCCTAACAGGAGCGTTCAGAAAAGCGGGGCGCTACGCAACGATGGCAGAGAATGAGGGTATCTCGGCGTCCGTTCCTTATGTGGGAGGGACGCCAAGTCCTGGAAGAAGGCGTCAGGTTTACAATGTCCGGTCCCCCGAGTCGAATCCGCCGAACGAGCTTGCAGAGGCATATCGACAGATAGACGACGCGGATAGCGTGGTCGATCCAGAGCCAGAGGACGTTTATGGGCAGGAGGATAGGATCGGACGGTCATCAGGCTATTATGCGCGAGATTACGATGTGTTCACGACCTCTGACGCGAGCTTTCTGAACGAGATTCAAGACGAGTCACCCCGCCGAAGGTTGTCCGATCACGTCCAGGATGAGCAGCGCTTGAGACGAGCCACGACCAGCCACTCCCCTGTCCTGTCGAATCGCGTCGGAACTAAGAATGCCTTGACGGCGGAGAATCTTTTACGGCGCGAGGAGGAGGCGCTAGTCTCTGGAGACGATGATACTTTTCACCACGAGCTCAACGTGCCTTCCACTTGGGGTAGCCGAGCGAAACGCAATACCGACTGGCTTAAGAAGTTGAAGCGACGCGATGAGCCTGAGCTCGAACCGGAGCCTGAACCTGAGCAAAGGCCGGAGCGGCCTGTCGATGTGCCGCCGGTGACCAAGTTCGATTTTGACTTCCGTACCAGCCCCGGCCGATCCCTGGAGCCGGCATCAAGCAGGTATAGCAGGATCCCTCTATCAGACGCCCGAAACAAGTTGTCCTCGGAACATAAGGACGACAAGCCGATCGGAGGAAATTCGGAGCCTATCGCCAATACTCCAATCATTGTCTACAAGAATTCCAGTTTCACCAAGCCAAGTCCCTCGAAGCGCGACTCGCATGACTTGATTCGCAGACTTGCAAGACGAGAGAGTCCTGACCAGAATCGAAACCAGCAGGAATTGAGGACACCCGAGGCACCAAAGGGCGGCCAGCGTCGGATATATGACAAAACCCCTGTCGTGACAGGCGCGTGGATAGACACTCCGATGACTGAGCGTGTTTCCGAACGCACCAAGATGCCAGTAGAGCTCACAAATGGTTCCATGTCCCAAGTTGTGCCAAATGAGCCGAACCCCGTTATTCCCGAGATGCAAGAAGAGGCAGAGGCCGAGGTCAAGGGATTCATGCATCAGAGGGAATGGGACGCCGATAGGAACAAACAAGAGCAGCAGGAGAGAGAGCGCCAAAAGGAGCAAGAGAAAGCAAAGATGGAGGAGGAAAAGGCGAGAAAAGAGAATGAACAGAAGGAAAAAAAAGTGAGAGAACAAGAGGAGGAACAAGAGAAGAGCAAGGAACCGGAGAAGAAGACGAAACCGCCGCTCATCAAACCCGATCTACCCAAGAGTGCCCTCGAGTCGGTCATACAGGAACACAAGGCCGACAAAGAAACCCTCGATGTGGGTGATGATACGATTGAAAGTCTCCAAGAACTGCTGGCCGAGCAGTCCACTGAAGCTAAGGCCGACCCACAGACAGATGCCGCTTACGAGAAGTCGATAATGGAAAAGTTAGAGCGGAGCCAAGGTGACGAGGACATGGGTGATCACAAAATAAGCGAGAAACTGCTGTCGCTCGAAGAGAACCAGGACAGTTTGAGGAAGAAGATTGATGGAGTCGAGGAACAAATGACGCAGAATATGCCCAAGCCCAAGATACCCGAGGATTCTTCGCGTCCGACATCCCAAGCTCCTAAGCAGTTGAAGCGCACCCGTGCAGGGAAGACAGCAGGAAAGACGTGCGAGTCTTGCGGCGCAGAAAATGATGGCCGCATCTATGCTTCCATTCCACTTCCTCTTTTATGGAAGCGAGATCCAATCTCGCGGCGTATCCGCATTACGCGCCTAGGTTGGGGTCTGCTGCTTTCACTCCTGTGGTACGTCTCTGAATCGACCATGTGCGACTACTACTGCCATCCCACTGTTGCTCCCGTCTGCGAAGGGAACTGTCTGCGTCGTGATGCGCCACAGTTTCCGTTTGTGCTTCCAACGATGCTATGGCGTTGGTCTCATCTCTCTTCTGCTCTGGCACCCGTTGCGACACTTGGAATCGCATTTATCAGACTCCTAGCGCAGCTCCTGGGTCTCTGGGACGGTTATGTGGACGTGCCACCACGGACACTCAATCTCTCTGGCGAGGTCCGTATCTACGGCACGCGAATTACTCATTCGCCTGTGATCGCAACGGCTACTCCGGGATTCTTTGCCAGGCAATGGCCGGCCAAGGATGTCAGACACCCCCCGGAAGCTGTGTACACGCCAGAAGCCGTTCCAAAGTCGAGGCTGGAGGAAGAGTCGCCTCGAGATGGGTGGGACGATGACTCGATAGATAACGACGAATTATTGTGACCAATGCATGGACTGGAGTCGGGGCTCTTCTTTTCTTTTATTTGGTTTTATATGGTTCCTGGCGTTGATGGTCGGTTTTGTACCATGGCACAGCGGTTGGCCAACGGCGTTAAGATTTTGTACTGGACATCTTGCTTGGTTCTCATCGGCTATCTTAATACATCTATGATCGTGCTTGTCCGACAATTATTAATGCTGCATCTTTATGGGAATTAGATTGGCTTAGGCGGGATGATGAAATACTGCAGAACGCCAGCAGTTTAAGGCTGACCCATGAATCACTACGTTCACATCACCATCCACTATATTGTAGATCTCAGATGTCCATACGACAGACAAACTAAGGACTTACTCGATCAAATGGCAATTCCGGTGCTCCAACGACCACAAAATGCCATGCGCAATGACGGCATCGGCTCCAGCGTCTCCACTGTTCATAAAACAGGCGAACCGAGGCATTTTAGTGTCCCCGCATGGCTGCATATTTCCTGAAAGTTGAGATCCTGATCGACCCTAGCGTCTGCATCATTTCGTCCTCGCTCGTCGTTCTTTTGTAAATAGGCGTTTCCGCATTATTCAAGCGAAACATTGCACTCTCTTTTGTATTCAAAGGTCTATTTTTTGTCGGAGTTAGTGCCATAGAGATCAGCCGCGATGAGCACCCTCGATAACCCCGTCGCCCTTTTGAAGGCGATGCTGGTGAGGATTCCCCTAATTCTAAAGACAGCCCTGCTGCATGGAGTCCATATGTCCCCGGGCTCCGGGAAACAAGATCTCCGCACCGAATTGACAGTCGCCATCATCCGCTCGTTTATCAACTTCAAGCTTCCCGTCGGCAAGCAGCAAAAGGGCAGTATGCGCGACCCGGGCATCAAGGGTCCCATGTGGGTGTCCAAGGTCACGCTGCCTCAGCCGGAAAATGATGTCCAGGATGCAGTCATCAAAGCGATTGAGGAGCTGAAGTCGGGGGGTGAGACGTATGATATTCCCGGAGTTGGACCTGTGGAGGCCGAATGGACTGGGTATCGCAAGGGGGTGGGCAAGAACGAGCCACAGCCTGATATCTCGGAAGAGGAGAAGTACGGGAAGTTGCGCAGTGACTCAGATTCGGATATGGTCATTTTGTACTTTCATGGAGGAGCGTATTTGTAAGTTGCGGTCGTTCTGTCTCTGTCAAGAAAGGAGCGCATACTGATCGGGTTGGCAGCCTCATGGATCCCTGTACACATCGGGACGCCGTATCGCAGCTCTCCAAGCACACAGGCGCCCCCGCTCTCTCGGTGCGATACCGCCTGGCGCCCCAGCATCCATTCCCGGCGGCGCTGGTCGACGCCTTGGTCGCGTATCTGTCGCTCCTCGCCCCGCCGCCAGGATCACTGCATGGTCCCGTACCAGCGAACAAGATCATCCTCGCTGGTGACTCCGCCGGAGGCAACCTATCGCTAGCTTTACTCCAGACCCTCCTGACGCTCCGCCGCATCTCCCCCACCGTCCGCTTCCACGGCGAAGACGTCCGCATCGAGCTCCCCGCCGGCGTCGCAACAAGCTCCCCCTGGTGCGACGTGACAAGGTCCATGCCGTCCGTCTTCCACAACGCGCGCTACGACTACCTCGACCCACCCACCCAGACCCCCGACAACACATACGTCCCGCTCCCCATCCCCGAAGACGAGAACTGGCCCTGCAGTCCCCCCCGCGGCGACTTCTTCGTCAACGCCGACGCCATCCTGCACCCGCTCGTCTCGCCGCTCGCCTCCCGCGGCGAGATCTGGAAAGATTCCCCGCCTATCTTCATCGCCCTTGGCGAGGAAGGGCTGACGGATGAGGATCTGCTTCTTGCGCGCAAGCTGCACCGTGCTGGTGTGCCGGTCGTCGTGGAGCAGTTTGAGGGCATGCCGCATTGTTTCGGGCTTCTTATGATTGGCACGCCTCAGGGTCAGCGGTTCTACAAGGGCATGGGGGATTTCTGCCGGGATGCGGTGGCGGGTCGCGTCAAGGGTTCGGGGAATCTGACTTATCTCGGGTTCAAGTTGCGGTCGACGAAGGAGATTCCCCTGGAGAAGGCCGTGGCCTTGAGTGATGAGGAGGTGGATCGGTTACTGCGCAGGACGGCGAACTGGCGGTTGGAAGGTGAGAAGGAACTTCAACGGAGGGCGAAACTGTAGTCTAGTCTCCAAGTGGCGTGTCTTGTTTGTATATATCTGACTATACCCCTGCATATCCCAATTTTGATTTACTTATGATGAGCATGTTAAGAATTCTGCATATGCTACTGAGTCTATCTTCATGCTTACTATACCCGCTTGTAATCAATGGTGACAAGTTTCATGGGCTTGACGATGAGTTAAGTTTGTTCGCATCGGTGATTCCCCCGAAGAGCTCCTCTCATGGATTTATCCTTGATATAACGGAGATTGGGAATATGAGCTTCTTCCTCGCATGCGCCAACTGTGAAAGATGGACGCGATCCACATATCAACTAAGTTATATCCACTTCTTCTGGCAGTCTCGCGTCGGAAAGGGAATGATCCTGCATGAAAGAGCTGGATTGGTAGGCTGCTTGAATCCAGCCGCATAAGTCAAATATATGTTTACACTGGGATACCAGAATCATGAATAAATCCCCTAAGCGAGAGCCACACCACAAGGAGGCTCCTGAACAGGATACGAAGCCCAGGTCCCTCTGGCCTTCAAGTAACTAAAAGCTTTTTCTGTTCCCTTCTTTGAGCCTTCTTGCTTTTCCATCTTCTGGATCGTTCAGTTTTCCCTTCTTTCCTCCGGGGTTGCCTCCACGGAAACATGCTGTCCGGTGGCTTCTGGGAGCTCTGTTACACTCAGCAGTCGGCCTTTCAGTGTCAGATCCTCAATGTTATCCCAGGCATTCTGAATCAGCATGTTGGCTTCTTTTGCCTCATTCGTGATCTTTGTGCGCTGGTTACCAACATCCGATTGCCGAACATTCCGCTTGATTTTTTTTCCGAGAAGATGGTTTGGTCCTTCTAGTGTTGTTCTGAGTCGAACTGGAAGGAACTGACGTCTCATTGAGTACAGTAGTTTCGGCAGTGCCACAGTATGCAGCCTCCGCGATAGGGTTATTGCATATTTGACATATTGGCTTCCCATCCGCAGAAGTGAGACTATTTTTGAGAACGAAATAGCATTCTTCGCAATACAGATGCATGCAGCTGGTGACGATTGGGCCATGTCCGCACCAACCGCTTCTTTGATATACTCCGGCGCGTCAACTTCGGGATCCAGGCACACATATATGACCTGCTAAAGCGAACATTCGGCATCAGTCAGTCCTAAGTTTCTTTTCCAGCTAAGTTTACTGACCTTTGCGGTTTAGTCTCCGGAGAGCAGTCATGGTATGTCTCCGAGCCTGCACCCGATACTCGACTTGTTCTTGTGGTCAAGACAGCTTCTTCTCCGGTCAGAAGCTACTTGATTTTCTCCAAGAGGGTGTGGAGAATTTCCACCTCTTCGACGCTTCGTTCGATCCACCGGGCTAGCCGAGTCTTGATGGCGGGGCAGGGCTCTTCTTTTTTTTCCTCCCAGATAGCTGCCTTCTTCTCATTGTTGGACTTCTCTGTCCGGCGAAGGAGCAGTTCGCCGTAGCCGGCTATCTCGATCTACTTCCGGATGGAGCAATCCCATTCGATCCAGGCTCAACTGGACATCAGTATTGAAACTGTCGCCATCCCTTCGCCGAGGCTCTTGGTTTTCACTGTACCGCTCATGATAGCCGAGGGGAGTTTTGACCTCTAAGTCTAAGCCAAAAAGATCCGTGGAGCTAGGGGTAGAGGGTATCGATACCACTGCGTCCGCTTCCGAGTCAACAGGGTCACAACGCGGACTGGTTTCTGGCGTGTGGAAGTCTTCATCATCTGGGTCTGATTCGTCCGGCAGTGGAAAAGCTGCGTCGTATGGCAGCAATTCAAAGGTCTCAGTCAGACGAGGAAATCTGACCTCGTCTAGCCAGCGGTAGACAGTCGCCGGTTGGAGAGGTCTGGGGCGGAGTCTTATTGGCCAAGGACTTGGATAATTCACCTCCAAAGAAGAGGAAGAAACTGACTTTGTTTCTGGGGCATTGCGAGCGTGTTTATAAACATTGATGCTTGACCGATTCTCAATGGTTTCGATGTTCGTTCATAGATGCAATAGACTGACCAGCAGCCTGTGGAATGTGAGAGCTACACCAGAAGATGTCACGCTTCCATTTTGAGCGATACATGCCTACCAGTCATTGGAAAAGTTGAAAAGTAAGCTTCATAGTAGATGACAAGAGCCCTATCTCCGAAGAGAATGATTTGAGCAGTTGAGGATTTGGTCGATTAGACGACTACACTAATTACAGTGATCTTGAATGCCGTACATTGTATTATTGTCAACCGAGGACCCATAAGTGGATGCCTCAGGCATATAGTAAACATGACTTGATCCAGCCCCGCTAAACCGGATTCGGCAAGCAACTGATGGTGTATCGACGTAATGGAAGTGAAGCTCAACAGCTGTCGATGATGACGTCGTTCGACCTCCAAGATGGCCCGGAGGGTATATAAACCAGGAGGCAAAAGTTCCTGAGCACATTCTAACTGGTCCTTCTACGCTCAAAAACATTACATCCATCAAATTCATCAATATCACCTTAATTCCGCCTCTAAACTACAAATTCAATCCATCATACAACCAGCACTACAATACAAGATGTCTTCTCTCACACGCATCGCGCCTCTGACCGCTCGGGTCGCTGCTGTTCGCACGACCACCCCTGCCTTCACTGCTGCCGGCAGCAGATTCATCTCCTCGACACCCAAGTACGAGAAGGGTCCTGTGGAGGCAGCCAAGGACACATTGAAGAAGGCGGACAGAACTATCTCAGATAATCTTGTGAAGGGTATCAACAAGGGCGGTATGTGTTTGTCACTCCCAAAGGCTATGATGTATGCTGATATGACGCAGAGCAAGCGACTCAGAAGGTGAAGCAGACCGTGGGATCCTCGACTGAGGAAGCCAAGTACAAGGCGGAGGGAACGAAGGAGGAGCTAAAGGGCGAGGCCGCGCACAAAGCAGGCGAGACCAAGGGTACGGCCGAGGAAACTCTTGGCGCGGCCAAGGGTAAAGCTAAGGAGGTATATGGGGAGGCCAAGGGCAAGGCAAAGGAAATGGGTAACATGTGAGGCGCGATTTGAGACTGCGTCGGCGAATGAAAACAATGATAGAGCCAAGGGCCAGATTGATGATTGACTGACGCATGGATGGTTTCCTTTTCACCGATCTCATGATGTTTAATAGCATATTCCATGACAAAGTACAATGGTCACGTTGTTATGATTCATTTTCCCGCTGAGCTTCGAATGCCAGTCGTCGCGAGTAGGTCTTCCCTTGTGACGAGTCTGAACCTCGTAGAGCCAACCTGAATAGGATTAGATATATCGGACTGTCGATCAATCTGCCTGCGGTAGCATGAGAACATATTCTCTCGAGCTCAAGCCAAACTTGAGAACGTCCTTGTCTCGCAACTCCACGTAGCGTCCGGCTGGAATCGTATCTCCATTCACATGGGAGCCATTGGCGCTCTCCAGGTCAATCAGATACGGTTTGACCTTTCCAATTCGATCTCCAAATTCGTTCCTCTTCTCGACGAATCGGAATTGAATGGCCGCATGCTGCTTGGAGCAGCTAGGGTGATCCAGCGGGAAATCAACCACAAGGCGCTCCCTTCCGATCAACCAGCAGCTGCGCTCTCCCAGCTCTACTACCTCGAGTAAATCTTCCCCTTTAAACACGTAGAGTCGCCAAGGTTCTTTCGCAGGAGGTTTGCGCGCTTCCGGGGGCTCATGGTACTTGAGAACGACCGTACCTCCATTGACGTTGACGGTATTGGTTTCAGCGGCTAAGCGACCAGTGTTTCCAAAATTGGGCTTCTCCTTGTCTGGCGGCGGTGCCGATGATTCCCCTCTCCGCGCAACCTCTGATGATGTATATGCGTCGTTCTGAGAAGGTAGGGGAGCTTTGGATCGTGGAAGAGCTCGCGACTCTGGGCTTCGTGAGCGTCCAGCCGGCGAGCGAGAACGGGATCGACTTCTTCGATATTTTCGGGAAGATCTCCCTCGATCGTCGTACGAGTCTCGGTCGCGGTGACGGCGGTGACCACTTTCTCGAGATGGGTACCTTCGTCTTCTGCCATGATCATCCGAATCTTCTCGTCTTTCTCTGCGGTCTCGTCGGTCACGATTATCTAGTTGGCGGGCGTCTCTCCCCGTCGGACTGCGTGAAGACCGCCTTCGAGAGCTAGCTCTTCGAGAACTTCGATTATCATCGCGTCGTCGTTCGCGGCTGTGCCGTCGTTTATCATTGTCTCTGCCTGAAAGTGCAGATTCAGAAGGCGACCGGCGCCGTCCTTTCTCGCGATAGTCATCTGGTGATTCAGCCATGGCCAATTGGACTGCCGAAGCTAGGGATCATTCAGTAAAGCAATCTAGTAGAGTCGTACCGACAGATGAGGAAAGTAAGGACGTATTGGGTCCCCGCACGTGACCCTATCGGCAGATCGGGGGAAGATTGCGTGAGCATCTTCATTCAATAAACCCGCAGGTATTGAGCCGAGTTTTTATCACTGCATCGTTATTATCTATTATCATTAACGGAGGAGCATGCTGTGTTCTCTCCCTTGAAGCAATGCGGCCGCCATGCTCAAGAAACCCAATGTCCTTTGCTACGGTGGTCTCCAACTGCTGACTCCGTCCTCTTCCTCCCCGCCACCCGCCTCATACTCGGCTAAACGACGACCATGGTGCTTTTCGTCCTTCAGATTATACGCAACTGCGCACGATATCCATGATAAGGATCTTTCATGGCCGACATCTTCGAGTTTCACGCCCTATGACGTGTTCAAGCAGGACCGGGGCGCTCCATACTCGAAGAGCCGCTTCTACGACCTGGTGAAGATCTACCACCCAGACCGACCGTGCAATGATCACCCGCTCTGTAGACACCTCACACCTGAGGTGCGACTTCAGCGGTATCATCTTATCGTAGCAGCTCACGAGATTCTATCGGATCCAACAAAAAGAGCAGCCTACGATCAGTTCGGTGCTGGCTGGAGTCTCCATCCGTCGCGAGGTCCCTACACACAGTCGTCTTGGTCCAGAACAACATCGGGTGACTACCACCCTATATACGCCAATGCGACATGGGAAGACTGGGAGAGATGGCATAACCGCCATGAGCCGAAACAGCAAGAGATCGTTGACCATCGGACTTTTGTGACGTTCATCATTCTTCTGGTCTTTTTCGGAAGTGCGGTGCAAGCCTCCTGGATTGGCCAGCTGAGTACTGGCTATGAGGAAAGGCTTCGGGAGATCAACGAGGAGTCGATGCGGTTACTTACCGGACGAAGGGAGGCTACCGTGAAGCAAATGGGATCTTCCCAGGCTAGGGTAGAGCATTTTCTGATTCGGAGAGACCCGTCGGGATCAGGGCTGAAGGAGGAAGAGCAGGCAGTATACGAACAGGTTCTTCATTCAAATAAGAAGACACCCGATGCCTCTTTGAAAATCGAGGATCCGGCGTCTTCGCACTCTCAATCTGATGGTACCCAGAAACTGGTCAACGATTCATGATGAGTCGCCTGTTTGTGAGTGTTCAGTGTCGGTGCGACTGCATCGTACAGGCCAATTTCAGCTGTCGAAGATCAAAAGTCTATTTGCAGTATATGTTGTACTGGCAGCTTCATCTGCTATACATAAGCATTATTCTTACTGAATGACAATCCCCGCTTTCCATTGAGAGGTCTCTCTGGATCAGGTCACCTGCGGATCGGATCAGCTCAATGAGTTTGAGATTGAATCTGTCAGTCCCCTAGGCCAACGCTCCAATAGCAAAGGCAGCGGGTTCGTGAGCTGGTGTCGAATATGCTTGCGGGGGAAATTTTGCAATGTTAGATGCAGATGCAGTGTCTGTATACTTTTGAACCATGGACCGGGCTAGAGCAGGTCGGTAAACCAGTCTGCTGTTGCAGAGCCGGTGTGATACTAAGTCACTGGATGGCATGTAGTTGCAGTGATTCAATGAGAGCTATATTCTATCTACTAGTTGCCAAGCATATGCTTCTTGATATGAAAGTATTGTAGGTTGGGCTGGTTACCAAGGCCATATGGGATGGTTATTGGGATATTTACTACCATGACAAGTATAGCTTTAAATTAAGTATACCGATTCATCGGAGGTTCAACGGAGGTCATCTTGCTCGCGTTGTCGGAAATACACAATTTATAGCAGTCCGTAGGTATGGAGTATACTCCGGTAGCAATTGTTGAGTGCTTGGACCCTGATAAGAGGGATCATCTCCACTAAGCGGTTGAAGATATTACTCTAAAAGTCAAATTGCCCAGCACGGCTCCGCTCTGTCATCCGAACGAATCATCACCGTCAACGTATCCGACACCGGCGAATCATCGGACATTGGCAGCAATCACGCTGTACAACACCAACTATATACATCAGAGCTGACCTCAACTTCTAAACAAGCAAGCTAGCGTAATTGTGTGGTGGTCTGACAGCCACCTGTATATGAACCCAGCGCCCACCTCATACAGTCATACATCATAGAACCACCGCAACCAGGCCCGCACAAGACGAGCACAACACAATGGCAGCCACGGCAAAGCGCCCCGAGATCATCGCACTCGCGCGCGACCTGAAAGACGTTCCCATGTGCGAGGAATACGAGCGCATGGTCTCGGGCATGATGTACAACCCCAACACCCCCAAACTGCTCGAGGCGCGGCACCGGTGTCGCGGGCTAGCAGCGGACTACAACGGCCTGGACACGAAGACGGTGTCCTACGATCAGATCGCTGAGAAGAGGCTCGAGCTGCTCCGGCGTGTTGTCGGTAGGGTGGGCGATGGCACGTTTATCGAGCCGCCGTTTATGCCAGACTACGGATGTAATATCATCATTGGTAGAGATTGTTTCGTTAATTGGAAGTATGTGGTTTCTTACTCGGTTGGATTCGCTAGACTGACGGAATACCTAGTCTCACTGTGCTCGACACCAGCCTCGTGGTCATTGGTGACCGGGTCCAGATAGGAACGAACGTCAGCATCATCACCGCCGGCCACGACACGAGTATCCTGTCGCGGCGGAAGTGCGTGGAATTCGGCCATCCCGTCTTCATCGAGGATGACTGCTGGATCGGCGCCAATGTCGTCATTCTACCTGGTGTCAGAATCGGACAGGGTTCGACAATTGGCGCGGGCTCCATTGTCACCAAGGATATTCCGCCCTTCTCCGTGGCAATGGGGAGTCCATGCCGGGTCAAAAGGACGATTCCTTCGGCGGAGGAAGAGGAGCAGGATGAGACAAATCCGTTTAGGGATCTGGTGCGCGAGGATCGGTAGCGTCGATACCATAAGACTCATCGAGGATACTGCATCCACACTGCATGATAGAAAGCAATGATGAGATACGATTGCATTGCTCTGCCCCTTCGACGTAAAGGCATACCTTAGTTACTTCAGAGAGTGCAGACTTCGTAGAGTAGGTTTGTTGCTTGTCTTTGTACGGAGTAAAAAGTGTTATGCTGTGGTTAAGGTGCTGACTTTATATACCACTGTATGCTTAAACTATCGGCAAGTAATCCTTTCAGGTGCTTGGCAACAGTTGAAGGAATGCCTTGAAGGATTGGTGAAGGATCAGAGAAATCTACTATCTTAAGCATTGATTGGTCAAGGCTCAACGCTGCCACACTTGACTCATGCTCATCGATGCAGTATCAGCTCAAAATGACGTGGGATGCAGTTCGTTATGCTTAATGCGCTGAGTATATGGATCGAAACGGGATCAAATAATGGAGACAAAAGTAGAAATAAAGAGAGATGACAAATAAGGTATGAAGCTCAAACACATTACAGGAATAGTCTAAGCTACATAATGATATGGTGCTCTGCTACGCTTTGTAATAACTTCCAACCTTGGACTCAGGCATACTAAAACCTGTTAACCAAGGTGTCTATCTAAACCATCACTATCAGATATGCATGTTCAAAGTCTCTTTCATACTGAGGGGTATGCTAAACGTCAAAAAGGAAACTGATATGCCTGAGGAGTAACGCCTGAGGATAATGCCTTTCTATCTCCCATGTTGTATGTATGCATGAACCTTGATCCAAGTGATCAAATGCTGAATGATAATGCTAATAACTCCAACCTGTGCTCATATGCATTTTGCACCAGGACCTGCCTGGTGTGCTCTTTTCCTTTCCTGCCGTTTCTTCCCCATTTATCATCATCCCGTGACAAATTCAAACTAAACCTTTACTCAGGGTGCAATGGGGAGCTGCCGCTTCGTACTCGTCGAACGTACGTTCCCTGTGTGGCTGCATCCTGACTCTGACGGATGAGAGGACCCGATCTGTTCGAGTGATATAGTTGCCAGGCGGCGCCGGAGACCTGATAGCGCCCGCCCACTTCAAGCCTCTGCCGAGCGTCTCGCACATCCACTCGATGCGCGCCAAAGTGCAGAACCCCTAGGTCTTCGGGTGAGCTGACGCTGACGCTTCCTAGACTTGGTGGTTGCTGCACATCACTTATCCAGCCGCCAGTCCCCGAGAGCGTCTGTTGTTGCGGCATGTAGACCACGGCGTTGGAGGGCAAGGGGACGAGCCGCGGTGGAAGCCGCATGGGCTCTGGTTCTGGTTCTGGTGACCAGGACTGGTAAGATTGCCCCGAAGGCCCTCGTGACAATGGCTCCAAAGCGGGAGGCGGGTCGGATGCGTAACCACCCACTCCATCAGTCACGATCGAAATCGGTGGTGATGCGCCTGGCATGATGGCAGATGGGTGTGGGATTGAATGGTGTGTGGCCTGGAAGGGGGCGATGGCCGGCTGACTGACAGGCGGCGCCGGCATGTTGCTCACATTCAAGCGTCGTGAAACAGTGATTTCGATGTCATTTTCGTATGGGAGTGGCTGTGGGGGAAACGCTAAAATCGACGGCGTACTGGCTGACATATCCCTCAACGGCGCCGGCGCCGCTCCCATTGACGTGGATAATTGACGGTAGTGGTATCGTGAATCCGGTGTAATTCCCAGGTCCAGTGCGTTCAGTTGCTGCGTGAGAAGACCTGGCTCACTGTACGTGGATCGGCTCAATCGGTCTTCCTGGAAGTGTACCTGAGTGATATTGGATGCCAACGATTCCCCCGAAGATTTGCTTTCCAGCTTTGGGACAAGCAAACCTGGCCGATTCTCTTCCTCGGGTGATGACGAAGGCCGCTGTTTCGGCGATGACGAAGGAGGTCCTCGTGCCTCTGCGGCGCGCTTGGCTTTGGCGACCACGGCTGCCCATGTTCGACTTGCTTGACCGGAATGCAGATCTTCCTCGGATCGGCGAGGGCTGCCAGTCTGCACTGATGTTAGTGCTTCTGTGGCAGACACGGAAGAACTGCTGCGGCCTTTCTCCATGCTACTACTTGATGCACTCCTCCCTTCAACAGGGAATACCTTGAGCACAGGAGCTGCCGGTTTGGAGATGTGGGTTGGAAACTTTGGGCGCTTTTTCGGCTGCCTCTCAGGCTTAGGTCTCTGCGGAGGTCTCTGGGGAGGTCTCTGGGGCTTCTCGACGACCTGCCAGCCTTGATCGTCCCGTGGCGGGCTTGCGTGGTCATGATCGGCTAAGTCAAAGCGCTGTTTGTAAGTCTGGGGCAGTCGGTGCCGATCGTACAGAAAGTCGCCCTGCTGGTCATCGAGGGTTTGATGCTGATCGGGGTGAGCATCATCCGTCCGTGGATGGACAAGCGCACCAGCACGTACAGAAGCGGTCAATGTCTTTTCCGTAGCCTGACTGATCTGCGAGAGTGCAGACGCTTCCATTTTCTCCCGATTGGCTCTCTGCAGGCCTTGATCGTCCCGTGGCGGGCTTGAAGCAGTCAATGTCTCCGTAGCCTGGCTGATCTCCGAAAGTGAAGACGCTTCCATTTTCCCCCGATTGGCTCTTTCAGCCTCCTGCTCGCTACTCGTACTTGATTCGCGAAAAATATGAGGAAGAAAGGGGCTCAGGTTGAACCGGTGCGCCGGAGGCAGCTCCTTCGGTGACTCAACTTTCACCGATTCGTCGCCGAAATCCCACGTTACCTGCCTCGAGGGGCTCTCATCGGAATCCGGCACCGACGACGAAGAGCTGCTTGATCGATCAAACACGGAACGTTGTTTGCGAATGGAATCTTGCGAAGAGTGTGGTGACAGGCGTTCAATCTCGCTGGAGATGCTCCTCATCAGCTGCCTTAATTCGTTACGCGCTTCTTGGACGATTTTCTCTTTCGAGGCCCGTTTCGGGAAATTTTCGATTAAGCGCGAAGCATGAGTTTCATATTCCCGGTAATCCTTGACCATGCCATAATCATCCACCAGTTCCATGCGCTTTCTCGCGTTCTCGTAGGATTTGCAGAGGAGGCGGATGGCCACTACGAGCCATGATTCGTAGAAGCCGGCCTCGGCTTTGGCTCCAGAGCCTGATCCTGATCCTGATTCAGGCGCTGATCCAGTTCCGGACTCTGGTCGAGACTCTACCCTCGGTGCCTGCCTCCTTTGCTCTTCATCCATGATTTTCAATTCGTCGCGGCAGAATCCCTGAACCACGCTATGGATCTTAATGACATCGATCGATCCGGCATGCTGGTAAAGGGAGAAGCTGGCCTCCTGGCTACTGCTCTCCGTTTGCGACTCGGATAATTCGGGCACCACGGCTTTGGGGTCGAATATCAGTTCCTTCTCGGATTGCGGAGAGAGATCTTTTAGAACGTAAGTATCGGAGGTCCTCTCGACGAGACCGTATCGGATCAAAATCCCTAAAGTGGTGTCGATATCCCCGCGCTCCCCGGGCCTGCTGCTTGTGAGAATCTCGACATTCCAGGTCTCCAAGACTGTTTTGCCCAGGTTGATTAGCCCAACCGGCACATGGTGTCCGAGGAACGAAAGGAGATTGATCAGGTTCAGGGCCTCAAAATGCCCCATATGGTAGAGGTCATGCATAATACTGAGGAAGGGCTCCGCAAGCTTTTCATCGGTCAGATGCGAGTTGATATGATACCTTTCAATTGGCTTGGATGTTGCGCTGAGGCGATGACTGATTGCATGAATGGCAAGAGGCAGGCACTCATAGTGAATGACCAGTTCAGTTGCCTTGCGGACTTGCTCTTTGGTGGGTCTCTTGATTCCCAAATCCTTGAACAAGAGCTTGCACGCGTCCTCGACCGACAGAGGGGGCACTTGAAGGCAATAAGGCTCGTACAGTCGCTGTTTCTTCCGCAGTGTCCGATCCACCGAAGTATAGATAATACTACATTGTCTGTTGAAAGGCAAAAACTGTTTGAAATCGTTAAGGTCATCTTCATGCTTAAAGCTGAGACCGTCAAAGACGAGAAGCCACTCTTCTCGAGCTTGGAACCAGTTGCGGACCACCTCGACATACTTCTGCGGTGCTTTGAAGTCGGGGCTCTCGAATTCAAGCTCGTCCGTCAAAGTCGCTGCCTGCGCGATGTCCCAGAAGCACTTGCAAGTCGACTCTTTTGATTTCGCATCTACCCAGAATACGCCGCCGGGGTAGCAGTCGCGCTGGGTCCACACATATTGTCGTGCCAGGTGAGACTTTCCGGCTCCAGGGCCCCCTGATATCAAGACGGCTGCAAGGCGCTCAGCCCGCTTCTTAGCTCTGTATAACCGAGCGTGTAAGATATCCAGCTCCCTGGTCATGCCAACAAAGGTGGCATTGGGATGAAAGCCTGTTGGTACCACAAATAGCGGCTCCCTCAGCGATGATCGTGACAAGGCAAGGTGAGTTGTACTATTGGATAGGTCAGGATTGGGAGAATCACTACCTCCTTTCGAGGCACGTCGATTTGCGACATTTTCTAAGAGAGAGAAAGTCAGCAATGGTCTGACTGAGAACGCTATTTGTTTGGCACAGCAATAAGCAATAACTATATTACAGGAGAAAAGCAATGGTTCAAGTGCCATAAGGTCAACAGGGCAAGGCAATCGTAAATCAGGATTTTTTTTTTTATGTTTTCTTCCATTGCATCCCTTTCTCTCTTTCCCCCGCTTCTGACTATCATCGCCTGTTTGCTTGAAAGCAGGAGCAGGAAACGGAGGAACCAAGGGCCTGCGCGTTTCTTGGCTCAGACCTTCAAATGCTGAGGATATCTCATGGCGAAGCGAGCGATTCATCAAGCATCTGCAGGTTCCTCAACCTCATAATCGCGCAGGGTAACAGAAGCAGATGACTGAGGCGAAAGAAGGAGACGTTGATTCCTACCGGGTGTCTGGACGTTCTGCGTACTGGATGCCGGGCTGATGTTTTCTATACTAGAATGAGTATGGCTATGGTTCCTTGCACATGACAAATGAACATACCGTTGTTGAAGATTTCCTTTGCTTTGGTCTGCCGGATGACCAAACGGGTCTTTTCTTCCTCAACCCATCTATCAAAGATTGTCAAGGGTGCATCACGTGAGTATCGAAGCAAAGCTTCAGCTACGGCCTCGAAGCCTGGAGCATCCTCATCCGCAAACTTGCACATATGGCTGTGGTCCGCCTCAATGCCCATTCGCTCCACGCCTTCAAAATAAGGAGCGGCAGAGCTTTCATCGACAATTAGCTCACGGGTACCCTTGACGTCAGTGGATCGAGTCTCGTGGAAGAAATAGAGATGGAAACGGCTCATGATGTCGGCAAAGAGGCTGTTGATATTCTGCAGAGTCTCATTGTTGGTCCTCAGTGCTTTGATGAGCTGCGGAGACGACTCCATGAACTTCTTTGGCAGCACGGCGCTGCAGATGTTCTGCAGTAGCACGCCCCATTTTGCAACGTCTGAGCCGTTGTGGGGGGTTCCCAGAAACAGAATACCGTACGTTGAGACGAATATTGAACGAAGGTGCTCGATTTTTTCGTTCGAAACGCTCCTGCAGTAGATCAGGGCCCGTTTGACGACGAGACCGCCGAGGGAGTGGCAAACCCAGATGATGGGCCGATCCGGACAGTTGCGAAGCTAGATTCGGCAATTTAGCGGGGTTAGGGTAGAGGGGAATGTGTAGCTTACATTGCGATTAGCAGCTAGGGTTGAGGCTAGGGTTTCTGCATGCTGATGGATATGATCTTTTGACGCTCCGTCGGTAAAAGCAGTCACATTGGCGTTATAGCCGTAAGTGAGAATCCGGACCTTGCAGGGCTCGAGGAGTCCGGGCAGGAGATCTGCCGGCCAAAAGACGGGGGGTTCCTTTGTAGACCATGTATTGTACGGATGGCCGTTGAGTCCATGCACGAAAACGATATCGACCAGCGGCTTTTCTTTCGTGCAGTAGACCTGGGTGAGACCGATCGTCTTGACCTTGGTAGCCCAGTCGGTCATTACGAGAAGAGGTGGGCTAGCTAGCTACCTAGCTCGTATCACGCGGGGAGTTTCGATGGCAAGATTACGTAGGGATCATAGGTTGTGGAAAAGATCATTAAATGTCGAAATGAAGATGAAACACAAGCATAGCGAGATGAGACAGTCGAGTGAGGGGAGATGGAAAAGCAAGGTGATGGGAGAGGGGCGAGGGGCGAGGGGGAGAAGAATAGGGAGAAGGGCCATTCTTAAATAGAATGAATAGCAGTTATAGTTGCCGCGACGATTGTGAACGTACGCAAAGCTCTTGTGATAGGTGTAGATCTGATCAGCCTTGAAGAATGACTAGTTACCTAGTAGTATCTAGTACCCAAGTAGTAATAGCCTGATGCCTGTGCGGGAGGCACTTCCTAGAATTCTAGCTGGTCACATTTGGAGTCCGTTCCCGTGGACAGCTCGGGCAGATCAGGCTGACGGTCCTGATTGGGGACGGTCATGCGTGCGAGACACCTACCAAAAGAATCAATTCATATCAATTCATATGCAATTCTGGTTCTGCTAATGGCGTTTCCTTCGGATCAGAAATTCCGTACCTTCTTACTACGTTTAGACTACCCTGGAGGCAGAAAGTGCTGCCTACCAGAATACCAAGAATTATATACGAGTTCCCTGGGCGCCGGGGCAAAGAACCCTGGTTCCGCGCGGGAGGCGAAGGCTGAAGCTACCTACCCTCCTGAGTCCTGGCCATACAGAAATAGATACAGGTTCGTTATGAGTAGGGTTGATAAGATAGAGCTCATCACGGATTCTTTTCATTCTCTTATCATTACTTCTCTCCAACCAGCACAACAATGATATATTTTGAACGAAGCCTCAGCCACATCGGGGCATCTTACCTGCATCTAATCTACTAGTCTAGTGCTAGATCTGACTGGCGGGTCTGTGTGTCTTCAACGCAGGTACCCATATTTGATGCTACGTGGCTCTCGGTTTTTCGATGTATTCCTTTTGGCAGCACCTGACAATTAAGGTATCCGCGTTGATAATCAGGAGTGTCATGTTCAAAGTTGGTAGTAGTACTCTGTTCCCTGCAGACACTGACCTGTTGCTCTCCCATGACCTGCCCCAATCAGGACAGCCTGATCTCGCAGTGCAGTAGAGTGGAATACATAGGAAGGTATTTGTTAGAAAAGTGTGGCAGTACAAACTAATAGTTTGTTTTTTTTTTTGGGAATACCAATAGATTAAGCGTCATGACGGTCAGGAAGGCCCTACTAGCCTACAGCCATGACTCAGAGTAACTCTGAAGCCTGTGTGATTGTGTACCTCAAGTTTGGTACTGCATGCATCCTCAGGTATAAATTCGGTATAAGTTGCTGATTGCTTTTGGCGGGCTTTCTGTATCGCAGGTTATGCTCCCTCGGTTCCTTCGATCCGGAAATACATGTAGTAACCACTCACAAAGGTAAACATGACCGTCTTTTCAGACAGAACGGAGAGCATCAAGGTTAAGAATAATGCAGTGGCTGAGATAAAAAGTAGGGAAGAAGATGTACCACTATTTTTTGGCGGGCCCAGGCTCGATAAGATTGATTGGGTACTCTGTAGTATGGGGTCAAAAGAGCCAAAGAGCCACTGTGGAAACATAGATAGCCCCTAAGTGGACTTTAGTGTATCCATCACTTCATCATGATGTATCTGTCTACGGAGGATATCGTGCTTAGTATTACTAGATATATCTCATGCCAGTATAAACGGATACCTTACCTACAGGAGCTGTCAGGTACTGCCGAAACAAGCGCTGCGTACAGAAAATAAGAGCATAGAAGTGAGATGAATAAGCGTCTAAAGTACCTCCACTGTACCTTGTGGATCCACGGGCCGCCCGAGGCTGTCTTCCATATTCCACAGCCCCATTCTGTACCTAACAAGGCACACTTAACGTACCATTGTTCTTTGCCCGGGCGACCCAGGGCACTCATACTCCCCAGTAGGCAGCTCTTCCGAGCTTCGGGAGTTGAGTTGCACAGCCAGTTATGAGTCATGAGTCATGGTTATAGGACCTTGGTTGTTTGATTCATCAGCTTCTAGACTAACTCTCATTTATCACCAACAGCATTTTCTGAGACTTTTATGTAATGCAGCTGTTTTTCTTAGCGCCACTCAAATGAGGTGGGGTCGTTCCACGGTTTGTCGAGACAGTCGAAGTTAGGAGCTTAGGATATATGCTTAACTATTCCGTAGTCTCCGTCCTGTAGATAAAGATCGTGGGATGGCCTTGATAGGCGACCCGTAAGTGTCTATTATTTGATCCCGATTCGATCCATATGCGCTAGGAAGCTTAGTGGCGGGGCTATTCGGCAGCATTGGAGAACTATATATATCGCCGACGACCCAAGGCGTAAGAGAACTTGGTTGGGCCGACAGACCTCAGATATGTGCGCGAACTACTCCGTACGGAAGAAGGACCTCGCTCTGGCTGAGGTGGATGTAGTGCTGAAAAGGATTTGGATCATTCTGCGTCCGTTCCTTCTGCATTTATCTATAAAGGGAGGCCGTTTCCCCATACGGACCAGGATAAGTTCCTCAAGCTCTTTTTGTCTGGAGCTTTGGCTTCTTTCTATACCTGCTTTCCTTTTTGATGTTTGGCATACACCCCCAGTATGGAAGAGACTTGGAACATGCGTATCTCATGGTAATAGTGATATTGATGGAATAGATGGATACCTTGCGCAACAGGTTTGAGTATGCCTGAGGCGAAGGGTGATGCTATTGCTTCCAAGGGCAAAGTTAACGCTGATCTAATTCCCCAGCTTAGAAGTTTTTGGCACGAAATTAAGCAATTTCATGTCACAAAATGTCGACCCAGCTTGAGAAAATGATTGTTTGAAAGCAGTGGACAGACGCTTTTGTGCTCTGAGTTGCCGAAGTGTTCAGCAAGGGGCAGCGGATATACCCAGCGACAACATCTCTCCCTCGACTCAGAAAAGATCTACAGCATCTATGCAGTTGAAAATACTTCCATTTAAGGAAGTTAGATCAGCTCCTCAAACGTCTCCGCCGTTCAACCAGGCTGGTATGCCTCATATGTTGCACATATGGTGCAGCCTCAGAAGTGGACCTATTGGGTCCATGCCACCGACCACCGAAGGAACTAACTTGAATGTGAATAGGAGACTGTGAACCAGATACGATATCAGCATTCGGCCATCTTTCATTTGTCTGAACCGAGGTTTTAGCTTGGTGCAGTCTGCTTGCACTCAGAAGTCCAGTATGATCGAAGCAATTTCTGGCCCGAGCTTTCTGTGCCACCATCAAGGTTGAACAATGCGCTGCGTTGTCGTCTATGTCTGAACATTACGGCATGTTGTACAAGGCACGGTGAGGTCTTGCACGCTTATCTCCAAGAAGTCTGCATCAAATGGCTGTGGAATGAAGCATCCTTAGACGGTCGTATGAACGGCTATGCCCTCTTGATATCCCTTACTTCATACTTCATACCAGCTCCTGACTGTGCCGCTCATTCCACTACCAGGCTGATAAAAGAATCGTATAATGCGAATCGTATAATGCGATGCCATAGCCCAGCGTGCATATCAGGTCTCAATATCTTCAGAGGGGAGGAGACACAGTCGTAATATGGTCACGTCCAAGACTGAGAGGTGCAGTCCAGCAAGTGTCCTGGCTGACGATGCCTTGCCACAAGCGCGAGGCCGGCAAAGGGAGCTCCCACAGAAGTTCTCTTCAACCTCAGCTCTGTCGTTTGCGTATATTGTCACAAACTCCTGGGTTGGTTATTCGGGGACCTTCCCCACTGCGTTACTGGCTGGTGGAGGGCCCGCGGTTTTCTATGGGATTATAGTGGCTGGGATCGTGTGCACTATCATCAGTAAGCTGCGTTAATCAATTCTTTGCGGCATGCTGACTCTGATATGCTATCTCAGCCCTGGGTCTTGCCGAGTTGGCATCTGCGTTCCCATCGAGCGGAGGACAATACCATTTCACCTTTATGGTCTCATGGCCAAAAACTCAGACACCCTGTGCCTTTGTATGTGGCTGGCTTAGCACTCTTGCCTGGTGTTTGACCTCAGTGTCTGGCATCATCTTTGACGGTATGTCGTGTGTTTTGTGAGACTTGAGCAGGCTCAACTTACGATGACAAGCTCAAGCGATTCTTGCGCTCGTCTCGTTCCTGAATGAGGACTACCAACCAAAGCAGTGGCAGATATACCTCGTCTTTCTTGCTATTCTCTTACTGGGGACCGCCATTGTTTGTCTCCTCGGTCACTGGCTGCCGCGGCTGGAGGTGGTTATGTTCTGGAGCAGCATATCTGCCTTTGTAGTGTGTCTCGCCGCGGTTCTCGGAATGAGCAAAAGCAAGCAGCCTGCCCGCGTTGTTTTTAGGCAGTACGAGAACGAGACGGGATGGCCTGATGGCATGTCGTTCCTCATAGGGGTTGGGACCTGTATGTACGTTTTCGGCGCTACCGACGCAGCGACACATATTGCAGAGGCATGCTCACGAATTCGGCAACTGATCACCTTTGAGTTGACTGACTTTTCTCAGGAGGTCCCCGATCCAGGCCGAAATATTCCCAAGGTGATGTGGCTAACGCCCGTGATTGGGATTGCAACGACGGTGCCTTTTGTTGTGGCCACCTTATTCTCGACGGTCGACCTGGGCGAGGTCGTCC
Organism: Scortechinia acanthostroma; assembly: GCA_011319215.2. Classification (NCBI taxonomy): domain Eukaryota; kingdom Fungi; phylum Ascomycota; class Sordariomycetes; order Coronophorales; family Scortechiniaceae; genus Scortechinia; species Scortechinia acanthostroma. Next base: position 747,721 of record JAABUG020000007.1, read on the forward strand.
GGTCCGACCTGCCTATCCTGACCTTGTATCATCAAGCGACGGGTAGTAAAGACGCAGCCGTCATTTTCACCGTCTGGCTTATTTTCAACTACTTTGGAGGTGTGCTCGCCGGGATCGCGACATCCGGCCGCATGGCTTGGGCTTTTGCCCGGGACAACGGGCTTCCCTTTTCCACCACCTTGGCCACAGTGCATCCTAGATTCCAAACTCCCGTCGCTTCGACCTGTAGCTGTGCCGCGCTGATGGCACTGTACGGCCTTGTCTACATTGCATCCAGCACAGCATACAGCAGCATCGTCTCGATGTCTATCCTGTCCATGAACGTGACGTATGTGATCCCGCAGGGCATTCTGCTTTTCCGAGGACGGGAAAAGGTCCTGGTCGACCGGTACTTCGATTTAGGGCGGTATGGGGTCTTCGTCAATGCGTTCTCGTGTGCATGGGTTGGTTTGTATACGGTCATCTTCTGTTTTCCGACGATCATGCCGCCCACACCGTCCAATATGAACTATCTGGCTCCTGTTGTCGTCATAATCGTCGTCTTGATTCTTGTGGTGTGGTATGGTGGGAAGAAGAAGACGTTTCTTGGTCCGGTGCGTATCAGCCAAAGACTTGAATGGGGCAGCCTAACTGATACATGTCTTCAGAGTGTTGTGATTGCAGAGGCCAGGCCCTGGCCGAGGAGTCAGGTATTGCAATTGTGATAAAGCGGGAGTCTTCACCCTAGATGACCTACGCGGGCAGCGTATTCAACATTCGTATGCTTTTCCTTGAGTTAGACAGCATATGTAGAATCTGAGCAGGATCCGATAGGCTGTTTACCAATACACTAGCATAAAATGCTACCCTCGTAGACCTAGCTATCTATCTACCTCCCCCGAAAAGCAGGCTTCCTCTTCTCCGCAAAAGCCCTAAGCGCCTCATACCGATCCTCCGTCTCAATCACCCCATTATACGCCTCATTCTCCGCCGCCTCCCCACGGTGATACCCCGCAACCGCCTGAATCGCCTGCTTGATAGCAATCGGGCCCCCCTCACAAATATCCAGCGCAAGCTTGATACTCTCCCGTAACACCTTCTCCCTCGCCACCCCCTCCTTCCCTTCCTCCTCCGGCAAGATCTCCACAAGCCGATCACAAAGACCCAGGAAGTACGCTTCGGGACCGCTCACCCTCCGCCCTGTGAGTATCATGTCCCGCGCGCGGTTCACGCCGATCAGCGCAGGGAGGCGGTACGTGCCGCCCGCGCCGGGGATAATCGCCAGCCGGGTCTCTGGTAAGCCCACGATAGCAGACGACCCGAAGACGCGCAGGTGCGTGCAGAGGGCGAGCTCGAGGCCGCCGCCTAGTGCCATGGAGGAGATGGAGGAGATGGTGGGGATCTGTAGCGCGGCGAGGTCGTGGAATGTGCCGCGGAGTTTGGTGAGGAATTCGTTTGTCCTTTTTCACCAGTCAATGACATCCTAGTAATGTAGGTCGCGAGTTGAAGGGGGAAGGTCTTACTCCTCCTTGGTCATCTTGGCTCTCTCTTTGAGGTCGGCGCCGGCGCAAAAGGCGGCGTCGGCGTTGCTGGCGATGATGAGCGCTCGGGTTGGGCCTGTGCCGCCCTCGGCGGCGATGGAGTGGATCTGCTTGGAGAGGGCGTCGAGGAGGGTCCGGGAGAGGGCGTTACGGGCTTTGGGGCGGTTTAAGAGCAGGACGCGGACACTGCCGGATCCCGGCGCTGGGACTTGTTGTGTCTGGATGACATCGTCGCTGCTGGTGCTGTAGCGGGAGATGGTGACGCGGAGGGAGACGATGCGAGGGGAGCGAGGGAGAGTAGGTGCGAGTCGGGGGAGTCGGGGAGGCATTGTCAATATGGGACTTTGGAGTACAGACCTCGACGTAGGCAGTTTGAGCGCAGTCGCGAAATGATGCAAAGAATCAAGAAGATGAGGTTCTCCAACACGCGGGGAAAGCTTGACACGCCGCTGTGGGGAACCGAACTATGCCGCGGATAACCGGATGATCATTTTGACCGTGCAGAACATTCCAGCGAAGGGTATCGTGATTGATTGATTACAATCTAAATAAATATATATACACGAATAATGTACAGCTACTGCTAAGGTTCCCAGTGTACATACTCCCAGACCTCATCATCGCTGGGCCAGGAACCCCACAGCGGAGTCGCCGCGACGATCTCATATGCCTCTTGCACCTTCGAATCCGACATGCTCACGTCTAAGTCCGATACATTGTTGGAAAGAGACGGTTTGTATCCTTCGAGAAACACACGTAGTGCAACCAAAGTACGCCGCATCATGCGATCGCCGTTCATATGCTCATCGGACGTCTCTTTGAGGGTGGCAGCATTCTGGCTCATCCACCGAATCAGTTTCAACAAACCATCGTGATCCCCAGCCAGCCCGAGCGCTCTGACGAATGCGTGTAGAACGGCTGGAGTAGGCACGTGAAGCATAGGAGGAACAGCCACCGGCGGACTCGTCGGTGAGAGTGCAACCGAACGCTCACCGAAAGGGGCAGTTTTCGGATCCGAAAGGACAAGCTGGTCAAAATGTTCCTTGAGAATGCCAAGTCCACTCTGAACCATGTCCTCAAAATTATGACGCAGTGCCCTGGAGTGTTTGATGTTCCCTCGCCGTGCTGCTTCATGGACAATGGCCAGGCCCTCTTCTGCAGCATTTGGATGTCTCAGACCAGCGAGCACAGCTTTTGAGAAGCTGGCACAAAGGACCTGATGCCCCTGCAGACCAGGCTCGATTGCATGTTCTTTCATCCAACCCACGACCTCGACCATCTCATACCAGGCAAGCACCCGCTGTGCACTGCGGCTCATTTTTCGATATGGCGTTCTGATGCGATCCTTGCTCAGCGCTGTCAAGAGATGAATCCACGGGGGGCTGAAACGGGACTTTCGAAGTTTCAACAACTGGATCGCATGTGACAAGGTTTTGGGATGCTGATTGGAAAACAGCGTCGAGGTTTTCGGCTTGTTCGGATGAATACTACTCATGATAATGGGGAAGAGATCGGCAGTGCGTATATCCTGCCGTTCCAGGTGCAAGGAGTCAAGACTGGAAAAGTTGCAAAGAAAGCCTATGAATGAGGAGAACAGATAGTCCGGCAGTTCGTCCAACACCTTTGAATCAAGTGCATCATAATCTGATGTACGTTCCCACACAGTGCACAAAGCTTGGATTTGTTCGTTCGACAAGTCACTGCAACTGAGATAATCCAATCCGCAATTGAACGTCGGCGCATATCGCAGAAGCAAAGCCAAAAATCTCCCGGACGGTCGAATACCTTGGGAGAGCATCTGTTTGAGCAGCTCTTCCAATGTAGGAGGCTCCGTGTGTACATAAATTAAATCCCGGGCGGAAGAAGGTTCCGGGAAGACTTCCAGGCCATCGCCTGGTAGCGAATGACTGACATGGTCAAAGTCATTCTCGATCGCTTTTCTCCGGAAAATCAATTTCTCAGCCATGGCGACATAGATACTCGCTCGCGGCGGTAGGCCTTGATCTTGATATGACAGGAAGCAAGCCCAAGCCTCACGCACCGTGCGCGTGGCGCGGATTCGGGCCACCCAGACCGCATGATGATCCGGCTTGCTTCCAGCAGGCCCACGTAGTAGCTGTGGTCGACGCATCAAGGCCCTAGTTTGAACCGTCGGGCTTTTGTCCGTGTCCCAGCCTGCCAAAATCCCAGAAACCTCTTCCCAGCGAGTGTGAGAGTAGCCCGCCTCTCTCATTTGAGCCATCACGCGCATGGCGCGACTCTTCATACCTTCGTTCCCTCGTTGAGAGTCGATTCCAAGCTTTTCTTCCTTCCATGGTGGCCACGATGGTGCCTTTAGTTCTGCCGATTGCCGTTCATCGGAAGTCTTCCTGTGAGCCAACTGTACGGCAATGATACCTTGATAGCCCTGTCGCGTAACAGGAAGGACCGGATTGTGTCCTGCCATAGCCTTGAGGAGTTCGAATTGAGCTTGTTGCTGCACTGAAACGAACTTGAAAGGGCCTGCTTTGCAAGGTAGGGAGAGCAGCCAGAGACATGCGTTGAACTTGTCAGCCATGAACTGATTCCTACGGTGTCTGGAGATCTCCGAAATTTCTTGCTCGTTTCTTAGCAGAGTCAGATAGGATGCGAAGGAACGCGCGATGGTGAGCTGGGCCTGTGGCCATACTTCCCGGGCATGACGAAGCAGACGAGTAACGAACGCGAAACACGTAGTAGGGTCGATGAGGAGTTCTGGCTGTTGTGGGTCGAGGCTGTGCTCGAGATCCTGATCAGTGGATTGGATGCGCTTGAAGACGTCGAAAGGCGGAATTTGTCGGCCAGTAATGATGTGCAAGGAATAAATTAGAAGCAAGCGAAAAGTCTTCGCGTCGAGGCTTTCTCTGCGCAGGAGAAGTAGGGGAATAAACGGAGGTATGCGCCGACGTTGGGAACCGAGTCTGGTTCCCTCAGCAGTCTCAGCCATCAAAATTCGCAGAGTAGCCTCGTGCGGGGTGTTGCTCCTGAGAATCCATGACCAAAGCAACACATCGCTGGGGCTGCAATGCCGCGCCGTTAAATACTCGATGATTTTTGGCGTGAACGCCATTCGCAATACGGCATCCAGCTCTGGTGTCGCTTCGGTATCATACTGTACTCCATGTACCCGACCCAAAATCGGTTCCACGAACCGTATCCAATCCGCAAGAATAGTCTGTAACGATAATCTCGGGTGTTTTAGAGTGTTTTCTCTCTTTCGCCTCCCATAACTATTAACCAAGAGCTGCATCTGACTGGGTCCATCTTCGGCACCGCGTGCAGATTCATGGAGAACATCGAGTAGATATTGCGTAGGGGTCAGAGGAGAAGATTGTGTCCTCTTCTCTTTGGTGGCCTTTCGAGAAGACTTCGCTTTCTCTTCAGAGTATTCAGTTAAAGTTGCATCCTGCTCGTTTGAATATACACTGCCAATTGCCAGTGAATTGCCCGATTCGCCAGAGCTTTCGTTAGGTCCGCATAGATCATTCGAGGCGGAGGGTAAAAACGATCGGCTCAATTGAGACTGATTTCGGACCCTACACCAGAAGTCATGCCACCGATCTTCCTCGCCATTTCCATCAATCAGCGGCTCATTATCTGGAGGGGCCGCAGTGGTGATATGAGTGTATCCCCGGAAAAAACTCGCGGAACACAGGAAGCCATTGCGAGGCCGCTTCGTTGGCTGTATAGGACGTAGAAAGCTTTGGGAGGAGCGGTCCTAATGGGACCAAAGAATGAACATTAGCAGAGCTTCTAATATAACAATTAATTTGCCTAGAAAGGACCCATCTTGTCGTACCTTTGGCCATGGACAGTTGTTAATCAAATGCGCCGCTCTCAGAGAGGCCCCCGAGCGGCTCGGAACATGATTGAAGACCGATGACATCCATGAAGAGAATCATGAGGAGGCTGCTGAGGAGCAAGAAAAGGAACCAAAGGAGCCTCCCGAGACAGGTAGGAGCAGGAAGTTGAGGAATAGTACTACTACTATTTCCAAGAGGTAGTCGATACTTTGACTCGGAAGGAAAAAGCTGCATCACGTGAGCGGCTGTCACGTTTTTGGCGCGCATCGACCGGATCTCCCTCTTTACCTAACTGAGTGAATCTCCCTCCCGCCTTTGCAGTCCGAGAACACGCCGTCGCCGTTGTTTTCGTTTCTTAATTCCGATATCTTCTTCCTTTTCCTTGTAGTCATCCACAATTTGAGGATACTCGTTGCTCTGTATCTGTGCTTTTCGTCCCACCGCGGGATAAAGTCGCGATTTTCCTCTGTACGAGTTGCGACCCTTAATCCTTCGCTCGGCCCTGTAACGATTGGCGCATGCGCATCGGAGATCGAGCAGCCTCAAACACCGATATTATTTTCAGAAACTCAGGGTCTCAGTTCCGGGTTTTCGTCTCAACATTCACTCCTACCTTCTGCTCTCGTCGCGTCGCGGTCAGACTTGAGGGATTTTATTCACCCGGAAATCTCCTAGGTCGACTCCTGTGACGAAGTCAAATTTCGTCCTCGCGTTCAAGGAGCAAAAGCACTGCAACAACGGCGCACTTCCGGACTAGAAGCCATGAGCGCAGACGAAGGCGGGGAGACCCTTTCAATTCCCACCACCAACGGCGAACCTCAATCCGCGACTCCAGATCCGCCTGTACTGTCGACGCCTGGAAAGCGAAAGCGTGGATCGAGCCACGATGTTCATGCTGCCCAGGATGCAGGTGCTTCTGAGTCGCAAGTTCAAGAAAGGATGAAGCTACACGAAACGCTGCGTAATCTCGTGGATATCCTCAGCAAGTGCGCATCACCTATGCCTTGTTGATCCCTTGCACTCGTGTTGACTAACGTCTTCCAGGAATGACACCGAACTCCAACTACTCTCTTGCCCTCTTCCATCGTCACCTGCGAAGCCGCGTTCGAAACGTGCAAAAGTATCAGGAGAGAAAGACGAAAGTGCTAGCATACAAGCGAAGGTCGCGTCGGATCGTTACAATACTCTCTCTGAGTTTCTGAGTGATATCGACAGGGCCTCCACAGCCGTGATCGAGAGGAGCAAAGCTCAAACCAGTGAGGGCGAAGCCACCGACGGCAGCCGCCTGACAGAGACGGTCAATCGGATTGCGGCATTCAAAAAGCTTCTGAATAGTCTTGTGCGTCAGGCTTCTGTGGGCCAGGCAAGCGTCAAGAGGGAGAGCACGGAAGACGACTCAGAGGCTCGAGGAAAATCAACGCCCCCTACCACTGAAGCTCGAAACGACAACGTGGTTCTCACGATTCTTGGTAACCCGTCCAATCCGAAACAGCTATATTCCAGCTTGCAAAAGTCTGTCAAGGTTTCTCTGCCTTCTGGCGAGTCAGCCGCAGAGAAGTACGTGGAAGTACAAACGCCTCTGCGTGAGATTGGCTTACCCAACGGTATCACGACCACCAAAGTTGCGGCTTACAACACGGAGAACAAGCCGAAGGAGCCCAAGCGAACCTTTGGCGAGGTTTTCACCCCTCGTCCAACACTGCCACAATTAGAGCCGCCGCGCAGGGCCAGATCGTCTTCTCGTACTGCTCCTGGAGGCTGGATTGACCCATTTGACGCAGTCACAAACTACAAGACCTTTCCTGGCGAGCGCAATAACTATTGCCTTGCACCTCTGCCTTCGGGCCAATGGCTCCAGTATGGCGGAATCACCTCATCCCCCTCTTTCTGGGATCGACGGCAAAAGCAACAATCTGCTCAGCCGCACGGAGACGAGCGATATCATGAGGATCCTGCTCTGTGGACAGACGACGACGCGTCTCTCTTGCAGGGCGTGTACTCTTCATTCGCACCTTCGTTTGACAGCTCAGGAGCCATTGTTCAAGCTGATTCAAAGGACATGGTATGGTGGGGTAAACGGGGGGCGAAACGCTTGTACACCCTCCTTACCAAGACATACTCTGAGGAGGCTCAGGAAGTATCGGCAACAGAGCAACCTGGCAATATTGGTGACTTGGACGAAAGCACTTTGGAAGAGATGGTCAAGTCATTTAACCCTGAAGACTTTGCTGACCATGTCTCGCTTACCAACACTTTGGAGAAGGAGAAGGAAGAAACAGAATCGAAGGGCATGGATGACCTGTTACGCGATGTCTCTGAACTGCTGGAGACTCTAAGCTCATATCAGAAGATCCGCAACCTGGAAATACCAGCTTCAGGCGGTGAACCCAAAGAGACAGCTACAGACCAAGGCACCCCATCTCATGCGTCTGCGGCAGAACAGGGTATCTACGAGACACTCAAATCCAGCCTTGCCGCTCTCGTTTCAAACCTCCCGCCATACGCCGTTGCCAAGTTGAATGGTGACCAACTAGCCGAATTAAATATCAGTACAAAGGTTGTGGTCAATAATCCGGATTATCACGGAGTTATGGAGAAGGATGACTTCACGCTGCAGCAGGAGCGGGCCGCGGCGATGGCACCCATGGCTACTGGGCCAAACCGAACATCTACACCCAGCCGCTCTGGAAGCTATCAGGCAGGTTACAATCAGCGGGCCTACGCTGCTAATACTCGGGTACAGCAACCGCAAGCTGGTTTCCAGGCGCCCCAGCCGTATTACGGCGGACGGCAGCCTTCGAACTCAGGGCCTTATACTCCCGGCCCTCCACAGCACTATGCTAATGTTCGACCGCCGGCAACGCCTACTCAGCGACCCGCATTTGTGCCGGGATACCAACAACCTACTCCGCAATATAACCAGGCCAATCTTCAGCAGTTCCAACGTCCGGCCCAGAACGGCTACAGCCCCTATGCGGCACCGCAAGCTTTGCCGCCTGCTCAAGCTTCTCCGCAGCCGTATGCACCCAGACCTGCACAGCCTGGACCATACGCCCCGCAGTATGCCGCAGGGCGTAGTGGTTCGCCGCAGAAGCAGCCAGCATATGCCACCCCTCGGACACGGGCACCATATATGGCGCCAGGCTCTGCAAACCCCCAGCAGCGGTATGTCCCGCAACAGCAACCACCCAATTACAACTACCCTTCCAACCAAGCTCCCCCTGCGCCAAACACCTACTCCAACTCGGCCGCTGCAATGACTTATGCTCGCAGTGCTGCTGAACAGGCTGCATTGATGGACCGGAACAAAGCCCAATTAGCGCAACAAACCCGACAGAGCTCAACACCTCAGCCTACTACGGATGCCAGCTCTCAAGACCGAAGTATAACGCCAGCTATCAAGCAAAATGGTACTCCTGTACCTTCGTGACGGACCTTTTTTTCCCCTCATCTAATATTAGTACTCTTGAGGCGTGGTTACGGTGACACGGTGATGATTCGATTCGGATTGGACATGTTTTACTGTATTTCTTCTCTCCTTTCTTTTTTTGTTGGATTGGCGGCTGGGAATCAGACTCGAGACCGTTTCCAAGTCGATTTTCAACTATGATGCTATTATTATCACCAATTTTCACCACTGAGTGAAACGTGTAACTTGCTAAATGATCGCTGTTGTTCCTTGAGTGACTTTTCATCTTCTCTTCATGATCCCTTTCTCTTACCTTTTAATTCGCTTTTACCCACAACAACTGCTGCCATCTGCCTATACTCTGGGACGGAGTTTCTTAGCGATCGGCGCGGAATGCTTGCAAAGAATGGTTTGGGTGGTTTTGTCGGTCGGTAGGGAGTCGGAACGTGGACTTGTTCTCTAGTTTTAAAGATTGCGGCTCTATCAATATCAATTCTATTCAGGCTCTACTACTTTACTTTGGAGGATTTGAATTAAATGAGACTGTTTTTTGTCTGGAGTCATAAGCGTAGTATACATCATTCTGTCTATGAATACAAGGCCGCTAGTTGCGCGTGCTGACTATCTCACAATGCCTGTTCCTGGAAGCTAAGAGAAAAGGGTCGAGTCGTTGTATCGCAGTTGGTAGTGATATCAAGGGATGAACATGGCCGCTATGGTCATGAAGCCAAAGTATCTATGTGAAGTGTATTAGTTTCTTGTGCTAGGATGTGTTCCTTTGAGAGCGTAAAAGGCCATAACGTACAATGTTGCAGACCTCCATCCATCGCGGGACTCAAGGTGCTCTGCACCGGAGGAACAATTCGTTGCTATTGCGGCAGCCGCACCGCCGACGAGGGCCACCACGAGGAGACGACCTGAGAATTCGGAGATCATGCTGAAGGATAGTAAGGGGAGGAGAATAGCGGCTGAGGCGATGATGATGGCGGAGTAGACGGGGGTTATATGAGATGCGCGGCGGGGCGACAAGGAGATCAGGTCTTTGCCGTGGTCTAAGAAGCGGGACTCGGCTGTTATGATGGGCGAATGGACTTTCATCCAACTGCGGTATGTCTCAATGTCTTTATCTGAGGCGCTGGGTATGGTTTGCAGGACTCGGCTATACGCTGCAAGTGCGTTGTCTGAATACAGTGTGTCAGCAAATGGTCAGCGGAGGTTGCATACACTTGAAATCGTACTGTATTGCTCCGTCTTGTGAGCCAATGCTCCCATTACCTCTACCCGTCTGTAATGCAAGGACGAATAAACCTGAGCTTGAGCGTCCATGCGTCTCGAAGCGGGCAATTTCTTCGTTCCCTCCCGTTCGGCAGTGGCGACCCGATGCATCTCTTCGTACTCGTCGAGAATTCTCAGGTCTTCTTCCATTTGCGCAATCTCATCTTGGAGATAGAGGAGGACACGGTGATTCAGATCTTCGAACCGGCGGTACAGAGGAGGAAGCGGTGTTTCATTGCTATCGGAGGACGAACTCAGTCGGCTCGCGAGAAGCCCGTAACCGCAAGGTATGTGCGATGACTTGGTACCTCGCCGGAACTTCCTGCCGGTCCGATGAAGATCCTCCTTGGGGCTGCGTGGAGGGGATGGGGGGAGCGGAGGCCTATGCGATGTAGAGGAATTTCGAGGAGGATAGTAAGTCTCCGGCAAAGTAGTAAGATCCAAGTTCAAGTTGCCAGTAGGAATTGAGCTGTCGGTGAGTGCACCGGGGATGTTGTATATCTCTTCCAGAGAGTGCTTTCGATCTGCTGTACTTCGTGGCAGGTGCAGTGGCACTGTAGACGGAGAGACATCAACCTGCGGTAGCTGCCGTGAGCTTGTCGATCTCTTGGACTTGAGCGACGAGTGACTACGGATGCTTGCTCGTCTATGCGCCTGGGTCTGCGACAAAGTGTTGGTACGGGCACCGGTGTTGAGAGCAGGGAGGATATGTTTTGGGTGGGTATTGAGGACGTTCGGGGGCTGGCCGGAAGGCTCACTCACATTTCCTTCTGCATCGGACGATGAGCTACCATCATCTGACGATTCATCGTCGTCGAGGTACTCAAACACGTTGGGAGCCTTCTTGTCTGGATCGGTCGAGTTGCGCGTGGAGTTCAGAGCCACCTGTGCCTTCTGAGCGTAGTCCCGACTTGATTCATCATCTTTCTCTGCACCAGGTTGTACCTGGTCATGTTCTTTCTTTGCCTTTTTCTCTACGGAAGACTTGGAACCTTTAGAAGTGGCCCGAGAGGTCATAGACAGGACAGAACCTGCCGACGATCTATTTGACTTCTTGGAGCGACTGGAGCTGGAATACAATGGCATTTTGATCGGTTTGCGATGTGTGATCAGTTCAGTTCGGAGCTTTCAAGGAAGTCGCGAATGCTGTGAGTTTCAAGACATTCCCCGGGTAGAGAGAGAGGCCAAGATACCAAGATGATGAGAACAAAAAGGTTGTGACGATAACAGAGACAACACTCGAGGCATATCAAGGGAGACGAGGCCCGTTTTGAATGCCCTGGAATTCTCTATGGCGAGACGAACACGAAGAATGTAGCACAGAATGTGGGGTGTTTCTGACATTGAACAGCGATAGAGTTGGAATTTATCGAGTTGGAGACTGTCGCTGATATGGATCGATGCATAGGCACAGGTACATCAGACAAAGTAAGGGCTTCGTAAGTGACCAGGAGCCGTGTGGTCAGCAGTCCTCAAGATCAAGGTTACCTGAGTAGAGTTCGGCCCCAGGAAATGATGATCAAGCTGAAACGATAACTGATGGCGCAGTCGTCACTTTTGACTCTTGAGATGTTAGTCGAATAGAGTTAGACTTATATTCAATAGTCGTTCAATAATAGACAGAAGCGTTTCGCCCTGTCGCAACCTGTCGCAAGTTCGCGACGCGGAGGGTGGACGAGTCCAATTCGTCCCTGGGGATCCCAGCAAGCGCCAAAGGACGACGAGAAGGGGGGGACGTCTGATCGCAAGATAGGAAGAGGATCTTCAAGAAGTGTGCCTCGAATTATTTGGTCTTTCCTTATTTTTACTTTTTCCCTTTTCTCCTCGGTTATCTCAATTCCGGTTACCAAGACGATGAACATATGGTGGAGAGGAGGATTCTGGCATGCAGAGGTCAAGTATTATTAGCAGTAGCAGGTAATTCCTGCAGTGGGCCTTTGTCCGACTCTGACAATGGTGAAACCATGATAGATAGTGTCCTGCATTACTCTGGATGGATTCTGATCTAGCAGGATTCAGAAGAAGAAAAGAGCAGAGCAGTGATGCGTTGGCTGGCGGTGACTCGCTGCAGACGATGCCCAAGCCTTGCAGCCAGACGAGGGTGGGGACTGCGAATGCACAGGACTTTCCCTGCGATTCCGTGGGAGCTGATGATCCCTCGTCTTGCTTGATTCCTGGACCAGTGAGAGAGTTTGACGGAGACGATCTGTGAGAACGCCAACACCATCAGATCAGCCGACTTGGACATGAAACTATCGTGGGACGGATCGGGAACCACTACGATTCGTTGTTTACAGCCCGATAACCTTCAAGGTTGTGTGGATGACCATGCCAGCAGGATGAGGATGGAGTCGACATTCTAGATGAATTGCTTGCATACGGAGTATTCACCTAAATCAAGGTCATATTTAGACATTGATTCTCGGATTCTATTTCTGCATTATTTCTTATCAACTCCTAGCTATTCTATACTATGACCCTCCAGACACTAAAATGCTCTAAAATGATCGACAACCCAGCGGTGAACCGTAATTTACCAATGTTTCACGTCTTTATGCTGCAGTGGTTCGCTATGCTTGGTAATCCCATTACTGTATGACGCGCAAATTCCGCTTCAACATCGACGACATTTTTGTCCATCCATACAATTCGCAGCTATTCCTTCAGATTGGTGCTCGGGATCAATTGCTGCTCGAGTCAACCAACAAGCCAGTACCTCTAACCTCCAGGAATCGTCATCATACTACATCGCTCCCGCCCCCACACATGCTCCAACAATGGCTTCGCCAAAGCCCCAGAGCTGCCCGCTTTCTTAGAGGCTCATGCTGTCGCGGCCCCCATTTTGGCTTCCTCCGGCATAGCCCTCTACCAACCGCGTCTCATCGCTCCCTTAGATCGCTACAGACATCAGCTACCGAATCGAAGGAGCGCGTACCATTACGGAAACAGCTGAAACAAGATGCAAAGGCTCTGAAAGCTCAGAAGAGACAGAGGAAGGAAAGCGAGGAGGCGTCCCGGCAAAAGTGGGAGTTGACAGTTGGCATTGAGATTCATGCTCAGTTGAACACTGAAACCAAGCTATTTTCGAGTGCGTCGAATCTACGTTCCTATCCTTCCTAGCCTAAAATGCGCCTATCTAATCTGTGTTGAGCAGGAGCCTCCACGTCGAACACCGACACCCCCAACTCAAATGTCGCCCTCTTTGACCTGGCGTTTCCAGGTAGTCAGCCGGTTCGTATATGGCAATACGCACTACTTGAAGCTTCTAATGTGTGTAGGAATTTCAAGCTGCGACTTTGTTACCCGCCCTGCGCGCTGCGATTGCCTTGAACTGCGACATTCAGCCGGTCAGTCGGTTCGATCGAAAACACTACTTCTATCAGGATCAACCTGCGGGGTATCAGATCACACAGTACTACGGTAGCTCCCTTTCCTCCTCAGTCAACGGCGGTTACAATCTGACAGTGGGATAGAGCCGTTTGCGAAAAACGGCTACGTGGATCTCTTTCACCATGACGGCATTGCACCCGAGGACGGCGACCATGTTCGCATCGGCATCAAACAAGTCCAGCTGGAACAAGACACCGCCAAGTCTCAGGAGTATCCTCCCTCCACTCAACTCCTCGACTTTAACCGAGTATCCCATCCCCTCATCGAGATAATCACCATGCCGCAGATCCACACCCCTGCCACTGCCGCAGCATGTGTTCGGAAGATTCAGGCCATCCTACAATCCTGCAGTGCTGTGACTACCGGTATGGAACTAGGAGGCCTGCGAGCCGACGTGAATGTCTCAATTCGCCGCAGGGACGAGGCTCCCGGCACCCATCAGTACGGAGGGATCGGTGGACTGGGTCAGCGTACGGAGATTAAGAACCTCAGCAGCTTCAAAGCGGTCGAAGACGCGATCATAGCGGAGAAGAACCGTCAGATTGCTGTCCTCGAAGACGGAGGCATCATAGAAGGCGAGACGCGAGGCTGGACGATCGGAAGCACCGAAACTCGGAAACTCCGAGGTAAGGAAGGCGAAGTGGACTATCGGTATATGCCGGACCCGGACCTCCCTCCGCTGATTATCTGCCACGACCTCGTGTCCAGTTTGAGAGACTCACTTCCCACGCCTCCGGACGAGTTGCTCGAGATGCTGGCTGGCCCAGAGTATGGAGTCTCGATCGAGGATGCAAAGCCATTGATTGAGCTGGACGACGGAGCGAGGTTGGAATACTACCAGGATGTTGTCGACAGTCTGCGCGACCTGCAGCAGGACCAAGATCTCAAGTCTCGTGCAGGTCTTGCACGAGTGGCTGGCAACTGGGTGCTGCACGAGCTTGGAGGCCTCTGGGCCAAGGCGGACTTGGCTTGGAATGCGCAACGAGTACCCGCTGAGACCCTTGCGCAAATCATCGATCAGCTGCAGCGAAAACGCATCACGGGGGCCACCGCCAAGCAGGTGCTCCTCATGGTCTTCGATGGGGATCGCCGACCTGTTCCGCAGCTCCTCGAGGAAGAGAATCTACTCCTTCGTCCGCTGTCCCGGGAGGAGTACATTGCTCTGGCGGAGGCAGCCATCAATCAGAACCCGCAGATGGTCGAGCAGATCCGCGCCAAGAACCAGCTGGGGAAGCTAGGCTGGTTTGTCGGACAGATGATGCGCATGGGCGAGAAAGGCCGGGTAGAAGCTCAGAAAGCGGATGAGATTCTGAGGGAGCTTATCCTCAGAAAGTCAGGTCAGCCGTAGCAGCTCCTTCACAATGTGTAATTATATAGCATGTATTGTATAAATGATACCCCTTGCCATAAGATATCATCAGCCTTCGACAGAGATACTGATGACCCGGATCGGAAACCCTGCGGACTAACCGTCATCCTCCGGCCGGCGGACCAATATAACAACGGAGCATTTCCGTATGACTATGGACTATGGACCAAATATGGTCATCGCAGGAGTTGTATTCAGATAAAGAACCATAATCCAAACCATTGGTCATAGAAATATGAGGGTGGAGTGGGTTGGAGCCCCCGAGCGGGCATCTCTCCTGGACCTGTACTTAGGGGAAATCCATGATCCCTAAAAGCAGTTTTTAGCGATCACATTCGTGTACCACTTTTCGCCCTGTTTTCTCACCACAGCAAGGCCCCACGGCTGTCGTCGGAGGACTGAGACATAAATTGACTTGATCCTCTCAATGGAGAGTCACTTTTCCATCCCCTTTTCCATCTTCCAACGTATCAATAGTGTTGCAGCTTGCTTTCGAAGGCTCGAAGCATCGAAGTGACTTGCGGCCTGAGGCATCTCGGATTTGATCTCCACCGCGGGCAATCTTTTATCTTATCGCTTCAGTTTTAGTTCTTCTAGAACGGCGCTTTTTTTACCCTTATCAATTCTTGATCTATTGCTGGAGCTCAAGTTTTCAGAGAAATCGAATCCTCTTCATTCACTCTCAAAATGACAGCGCCATCGACTATCAAGCAAAGATTCCTGTCCAAGCCAAATGAGCTGGGTGTGGTGGCTGTCGGATTTAACGGTGGTCAGGTATGACGCTTGCTGCTTACTTGCATATACATTGTCGCAAATCCGTCAACGAGGAAGAAATTGAACGCGGACTTTAACTGACATTCTGTATAGTGCAAACTAGGCGTCGAAGCAGCCCCGCTTGCCTTGATTGAAGCTGGTCTTCTGAATCAAGTCCGCGACGACCTGAACTACCAACTTCACTATGACGACACCGTGCACTACTACGAGACCCTGACCCCGATGACCGATCCCGACCACCGGGGCATGAAGAAGCCGCGCGCGGTGAGCGTCGTGACTGAGACGCTCAGCAAGCAGGTCTACGACTACGCCAAGGACGGCAAGTTCGTCCTCACGCTAGGCGGTGACCACTCGATCGCCATTGGCACCATCTCCGGCACGGCCAAGGCCATCCGGGAGCGACTGGGCCGCGAGATGGCGGTCATCTGGGTCGATGCGCATGCCGATATCAACACGCCGGAGATGAGTCCCAGCGGGAACATCCACGGCATGCCCATGGCCTTCTTGACGCGGCTGGCCCGGGAGGAAAAGAAGGATATCTTCGGGTGGTTGGAGGACGAGCATATCATCAACAAGAACAAGCTGGTGTACATCGGTTTGCGGGATGTGGACCGCGGCGAGAAGCAGCTGCTCCGGGAGCATGGTATCAAGGCATTCAGCATGCATGACATTGACAGGTAGCTTTTCCCCCTCCCTCTTCTGGCCGTTTTGGGCACGTATCTGACCGTAGTAGACATGGAATCGGCCGTGTGGTCGAAATGGCGCTGGCTCACATCGGCAACGACACGCCCATCCATCTCTCGTTCGACGTTGATGCCTTGGACCCCCAATGGGCCCCTAGCACAGGCACTCCCGTCCGTGGAGGCTTGACTCTGCGTGAGGGTGACTTCATCTGCGAATGTGTTCACGAGACTGGCAACCTGGTCGCCATGGATCTGGTAGAGGTCAACCCCAGCCTGGACGAGGTCGGTGCTTCAGAGACCATCCGAGCCGGTTGCTCTTTGGTGCGTTGCGCACTGGGAGACACGCTCCTGTGAAGCATTCTGTTTTCTCGTTTTCTTCTTGCTTTCTACTTTTCGCAGGTTGATGGTTATATGAACGGGTTAGACGAGTATATTACTTGTTAGAACAGACATGACGGCCCGCCGCCAGGCTAGACAATGAACTGATGAAATGCAATCATATGAGACTGCTAATCAAAAATTCACATGATTATCGACAGGTATACATACTTCCGGGTGAAGTTGAAGTATTTATACTGGATCTTACTCGCGTACGTACCTGTTGATCGTGCCGGCTCCCGAGCCAATGACGGTGGTTTTGCTATGTTTCCTGCCACCGCAATTTACATCCCAAACTCCCTTTATCCACGAGGTAGATCCTTTCCTGCCACCCATTTTCAACAAATTTTGCTCTTCCATCATTCTCATAACCATGCGCGGTGAATTAACCCAAGATCGACTTACATACGGAATATCAACACATTTCTCGTTGTTTCATCTGTTTCATCTATTGCCATGCATCAACTACCAGCTTACATAACAGCCTGAACAACGCATCAACACAGCGCAACCAACCCAACAAGCTCCCATACCAGAAGTCCTTCTCCGTCCTCAAGCCCGATCCTCCACGGGCGGGCCTCAACGTGGGATTGCGGCGCCGATGCGCTGTCTCCGTTCATCCCAGTGTCTCTTCCGATCTATCGTGTCGCCCGTCGCCAGTTGACACCCAACTAGTTCCTTTCCTCCAGACGAAGTACTCACAGAACGAAGGGGTATTAAACCGTCGGAAACAACCTGACCCTACGGAGTATACCGCAAACCGAGATAGACCCTACCTATTCCTCCATGCATCATCCCTAATCCCTATCCCGAATACACACCAACAATGGCCGTCCGCGTCTACCGCCGCCGCCGATACCGCTGGCCCGAACTCCAACTCAACATCTGGATCATCATCGTGCTATCCGCCTCCGCTATCTGCCTAGGCATCTTCGCCTGGTTTATGGCCGTGCAGTCGCAGCTCCGCTTGGGGACTCCATGGTACCTTTCCCCCTCCCGCACATCCCTCCTCTAGCTCTGCCTACCCATACGCAGTAACTAATGACTGAGAACTATACGGATACAGGCTCTTCCCCTACATGGTCGTAAGCGGCAGCCTAGGCGTCTTCTTCATCTTCCTAGTTCTCGTCCTCGCGGCGCAGCGCTTCCTCCTTCCCGGGATTATTATTATTGGGAGCTTTATCCTCTTCGTGCTGTGGCTGACGGGGTTGATCGAGACCTCGCTGCAGCTGTATGGCGTTGTGGGGAACGTGAACGATAACTGTCAGAACTACGTCATGGATAATCCGTCCACGGGGAATAATATTAATACCCTGGCGTGGTTGACGCAGAGTACCATTTGTATGTCTCTCCCTATCTACTGCTTTGGGCTGGAAAGCTGGAGAGGAGCTGATGCTGACCACCGACCCTAGGTAATTGCTGGAAGACCGCGTTTGCGTTTGAGCTTGTCAATACCATCTTCTTTCTCTGGATGATGGTCATGTCCTGGCAGGTTAATCGCGATGTATACGATTGATTTACGGGACGATTTGATGCTATATGATTGATATTTATGTTATGTGATATACCTACTGGCACTGCATGATGCATGGAAGGCGTTCTTATTTTCTGTTCTTTTGACTTAGACGCAAACTTATGTTCAGTCATTCTGTTGTATCCTATACGGCAATACATTTATCATGCAATACTATGCAACTCTCAACACCGGCTCATTTTGGCCCAGAATCAAACATGAAGCAGCCCAAACGCCGTCGCTATGCCCTGTCGCATCGCAACCGCAAAGAAAGTCAATTTAGACAAGCATCGAAGAGAATTGCCGTAATATACAGACAAAATCCGCCAGTGGAGTGTAGATCGGTGCCTGGATCCCTCTACCCATTCTCAGCTGCAATCTCTTCCTCAGCCTTGGCGTCGTAGTCACCATCCTCCAATGCAGCCAACATTTCCCGCTCCAGTTCATCGTCCTCTTCCTCCGGGGCCACAGTCCAACTGACGTCTTCCCCTCGCGCCGCGGGCTCCTCTGGCTCGTTCAACGCTTCGTCATCTCCATTACCGCGTTCATTTGGCAAGCTGGTGTGGGTTAATTCCGCCTCGGTCGTGGTATCTGCCGTTGCAACCTCTTTGAGCCCTGTACTGCGCTCATATGACCGTTTGATCCGCTGCGACAGGCGCGAGCCGGCCATCTCCCCCTCTTCGCCTTGATTACTGTCCGCCTCGTCTTCATCTGTGCCTTGGGACTCCTCATCGCGCTTTCGCTTCTTGCCGGTCGCTAGGAGCGATAGAAGCGATGCTTCACTGTCGCTTTCGCTCTCGTCATCGCTGCCCAGAAACTCCTTGAGCTCGTCGTGCACTGCAGCTTGCTCTTCAGCGTCGTACCCGATGGGAGACACCTCTGTGAGCCCGGAGGACTTCAGAATCTCTTCATTGAATTCCGACGCCTCATCGTCATCCGTCCAGAAACCACCAGTTTCTCCTTCTGATGATGACAGCCAGCCGCTCTCAAGCTCTTTTGACCCAGGCGAAATTGGCTCGCCCCGATCGTCAGGATGCACAGGAAGCAGGTAAGGTTCCTCCTGCAGTCGTTTCCATTGGGTCAGTGAATCCAAAAGCCATTGAGTGGTCACAATCTTGATGTTAGGATACCGCGTGGCCTCGCGGACCTTCGCCGTGCGATTCCGGCCAGCCACTAGATGCGTAGTTCTCATATTGATCTTGGTTGAAATGACGGCCCCAAAACTCTTAGCCCAGAGAGAAATGTCGGCGTTTTGTGTATCGGTTCCCAGGGGGAGTACCCCGGAGAAAACAAGGACGACACCGCCAAGCACACGATGCTTGATGCGTGGCATGATGTCCTTCACATCCGGCACCAACTTCAGGTCGATATCTTTCTCCTTGGACGCTCCCCGCTCTCCCCTCAAAGCTGCCACTCTTCCACCAAGCGCCCGCGACCGCTTCTTATCATACTCCTCGAAGAAATGCCTATGTATCTCCTCCAGTCTTTCCTCCAGTAGGAAGAGTTCCCGATCGTTATCCTCCAATAAATGATGTCGGTGTCTGGTCGAATCTTGAGTGTCTTCCATGCTCGAGGCAGAATCACTGCTTTCCGCAGCCCCATCCTCCGCATCGAGCTCTTTCTGCTTCTGCAACAACGGGCGGTCCTCAACCTGGTGCATAATCGTTTCTTCTTGCGCGACGCTCTGCTCTTTCAGTAATCTTGGATTGTCCCCACCGCCCATGGTCACTAGTTGCTCCAGCGTCGAAACCTCAGCTGCAGGCTTGGCGGTTGCACCATTTGGAGGACGTTGTTGTAACGGTAAGTCCTTCTTTCCTGTCGCTCCTTGTTCCGCAGGCTTGCTAGCTCCCCCTAGCTCCTGCTTCTTCGGAAGGAAACTAGAGTTGATATCTCCAATTCCCACAAAGAAATCGTAGGGAGAAACCTTGATCAGATTAGGGCTCCATCGCCAGACGTCCCCGCGGTCGTCGATAATGACCACCATCTTTGTATCTACCGGAAATAACCGTTGAAGATTCTTAGCCGTCAGGCTCCCGCTTTCGTCGCGGCTGAGGATGCGATCACCAAAGAGCTTACGGTCCGGATCTATAATGCCAGCTATGTGCTGCGCGTAGGCTCTAGTACCCATGGTGTAAATGTGCAACTCGAAAAGCTCAGAGACATTCTGCAAGAACGACTCGAGCCCAGGTCGCAGCTTGACGTAGTACCAGCAACCGCGCATACCCGGGCCGTCATCGACCAATTGGAAAGCCCGCACGTCGCTCAGAGCTTCGTGGTTAGGATTGTCCTTGTCTTCCATCCATTCTCCGACAGTAGGGTCAACTGTGGCATGGATGATAGTCTGGTCCAAATCAACGACCAGAGAGAGCTTCTTGTTCGCCAACAAGCGACGCTTCGCATCCTCCTCCACACGCGTGGCTTCCTTTTCGCTGACGGTAAGAGCAGTATTATCATGAACCATCTGAATCGGCGCGCGCGTGGAATCCATGATTTCAGTATTATATGTCGCCCTGGCGTGATGAATAGAAGTTTAGTTCCCGTTACCTCAGCAGTATCATATACAATAAGCACAAATGTCACTCACTCGGTCATATCCTTTCCACACTCGGCGCAAAGGCCTCCAAATTGAACTTCGTGGGCGCATGGTTCGTCAATCTCCACGACATCGATACTACAGTGGATATCAGTACCATTTCCCGTAGACGCGGACTCCCCCCCAGATAGGGGGTGCCAATGACTTACGGTTCTTCAATAACATCTCCCTTGGCTATTTTCCACTGAACCACTTCACCATCAACGGTCGACTCGAATTTCGTCGGAAATCTGCGCTGAACCTCGACCTTGTTGCCCAGCCCATCACCCTCGGTAACAGTCGTCTGGTAAACATACCAGAACAAGGCCTCGTCCCTCTCAACCGTGTCGCCCGGCTGTTTGAGCAGCGACGTGACGGTGATCGGGTAATGGAGGCTGGGCGGTAACCGAAGAAGCATGCTCTTGTATCGGTAGCCGAGGTTGCCTCTCGCTATTCTCTTATCCTACCCGGTAGACCCTTACCTTCTATAATGTAGCTATTATGAGAAGGAAGGACGATGCCGAGGGGCGATTCCGATCGCGAGCGAAACAAGTATGCCTGACCGCTAGGGATCCATACCCGAAGCGACCAGCAAAAGAGAGGAAATTCAGACAACAGAATGTGTATAGAAGTGGTAACAGTAGAGAATTCTGTCTACAAGACGTATGTCGCAGAATGCGACGCAGAGATACCCCGGCTCGACCGACGTAGAGGATGGGAGCAATGTAGCTCAGGCGATTGCCACGGGATGACGCGACCCAAAAGCAATACAGAAACAGGCTCTGTTCCAACTCAGGACTTGGAATTGACGGCGCAGAAACGTGGATCTTATATTCAAAGTGATAAAGTCCGTTTCCTGCTAAAGTGAGGGTAAAGACAAGGAGATGATGATGTGATGAAAGAAAGGACGTTGGTGAGAATAGATGAAAGAAATGGCAGTCCGCTGTTATTGCAGGCAAGACTAAGATCCCGGAAAGCCAAGGCAACAAAGCGAGGCTCACCCAAGTCCGTCCAAGATGTCGTGTGGCCAAGCGGGGGCGGCAAATGCCTGTTTGGGTTTAGCATACATAGCTTCTGGCCCAGACCGCTTGAGATGACGAACGATCCAGAGTATGCTTTCATTTACTGCAGCTACTTCTTCTTAACGGCAAAACCCGGTGGACTAAAATCAGCCATCAATTACAGATTAGGAGATATCCATTAAGCAAAACAATGAATTGCAGTTATCTGCACGAAAGACTCGATCTGTTCACCTTCCCGCAGCGAATCCCAAGCATGTAAGCACTTGAAAACAAACTAAGCTACCCCAATGAGCTATATACGAATCGTCATTCTGTCGCAGCTGGTATAGCGCGGCAGCTGCAACAGGTACGACCTAACATTACTTGGCCTTAGCCAGACCCACAGCACCGTTACCAAGATCGTAGACGCTGTACCACTTCCGCAGGAAAGCGTCTCCCAGAATAGCAAGGGGACCAACCGGCTCGGGGAAGTCCATGCCCATGAAGGAGCTGATGCAGGAGCCCTGGACCTCCAGCGTGTAGTCATAAGGGCCAATGGTGAAGTTGTGACCGGCCAAGGTGAAAGTGAGATCGGGCAGGGAGTCACGCTTGTCGCATTCAATAGAATATTGACCAGTGAAGCCCTTCTTGGCACCAATCTCCTTGTTGCTAGAGAGAAGAAGTCAGCACAAGCAAGATTCCAATAATGATGAAAAAGTTGACAACTTACAGAAGGTCAGCAAGAGTGGATGGCAGGGCAATAAGCGAAGTGCCGGTGTCGAGAATGATACCGGTGTTCTCAAGCTCAGCGACGTTGTCACCAAGAGCGATGGCATCGAAGTCAACCTCCCAGTACGCCTTTCGGCGGAGAGGAATCTTGATCATTTCACCGGTGTAGTGGTCCTTGTCAACACCACCGAAGCTGGCCTCGGAGTTGTCGCCTTCCTTATTTGTGTCTCCCAGGTAGAAGGCGAAGACGGGTTCATCCAGGAGTCCCTGGTTCAGCATGTTGTAGAAAGGAGGAACGATCCTGTTGACAGAGATGGTGTCGAAGCCCAATCCGAGAATACCGTCAAATCGGCCAAAGGCAAAAGCAAGACCAGGCTCGTTGGTAGCCTCAGCAAAGTCCTGCTTCTCAACCTTCAAATCACCTATTTGGAGTGTGTCCTGAGACACAAATCCGCTGAGCTCGCCGGATCCGTACTTGATGGAAAACTCGGAACCGTTCTTCTTGTAGGTAGTCGAGGCAGACGAATCGTACTTGCTGTGCAGGAAGCAGGCGATGGAGGTACAGTCTGAACCAGGAACCCACAGGTTCGAGCTACCAGTGTCAAGGACAACCTTGAACTTCTGAGGGGGAGTGCCAAGTGTAATCTCGGAGAAATCTAAGGGCGGGTGTTAGTAATTCTACGGGGAATTGCTGCTGCTCAGCTCTGATGCCTTACATTGTGCGTTCAAGAAGTTATCAACCAGCACGTCGTGGCGGCTCATATCATTGAACGAGTTTTCCTCCAGCAGCTCCTGGTGGACATTGGGACGGATACCCATGTATTTCTGACCCAGGGCGCGCACATGAGCGTCAATGTTATGGGTATACTGCAGCTTCTCATCAGCCTTCATCGATTTCCCAGTGTCTCCTTTCAAAATAAAAAATAATGGAGGGGCTTTCATCGTCACTTACAAGCTGTTCGTCGAGAGGAACCTTGTTAAGCTTCAGCTTGTGAACAGCGGCAGAGGCGTGGCCCAACAGCACAGAGGCTGTGAGCAAGGCGGTAGACTTCATGACTAGTAAAAGTGCGGGAACAATAATCGAGTAAAAGAGAATGGACTGAAAGCAACAGAAAGAACGTGTATCTTGATGGTGGAGACGATGAAGAGAGAAGCGAGAGATGGGTTAAGAGATGAAGAGTCGGTGGATAGGCAGGTAGCTAGATGGGAACGGGAGCTGACGCCTGGGGGAAATTGGAGGTGATGCGGATAACTGGTTGCGGAGCGACTCCCCTGCGTTGGGTCCGCAAATCAACGTGATGCAACTGCGTCACCGGGGCTGGGGAGGGGATCATCACGGGAGCCGGATCAATTGATAAGCACTTCCGGCTTGGTTGCTACCTACGTACGACGGCAAGGTACGGCGCCTTGATAACAAGTACTGCTCTAATTTCAGACAATTATGCGACGAAACCCATCATGCTTTCTCTCTTGAACTTGCCGGCTCTGATTATGAATTGGTATTCAATATCATCCACCATTTCCGTGCCTTCGAGATGGCTAGTTCTGTGTTGTCACTGTAACCTGCTGATGATGTAACTGCAGGTTTTAGTCCTGGTGCCTGCGACTAGTTCAGGTCAGCCAATCTTGGCGTCAGCGATGGTACGATCTGGTTTTGTCTATCTACGCCTCTACGGAGTATGACTCTAGGTGGCGATGCTAAAGTACGCGCTCACGCGTGTACTACAATCGATATCCTGGAGAATAATGTTTCTCCAAAAATGCATCATTCGCTGTACTACATGTAGATTGCCAAATGATGATGATACAATCCACTATTATCGTTTCGCCAGGCACGGTTCCTCCCATTTCCACCTCTTAATTATCGTCGTACATAATCTACCGGTAGAATTCGAGCCTGTAACGCAATAGTTAGAACAGGTGGTGCGACAGATTTGAAGGCAGAGAAGAGCATACCTGTCCGCTTCCTGGCCGGTCTTGACCTGAGCAGCATAGGCATCCTCAAGGTCAGACTGGATGATATTGTAGCGATTCTTGCGAACAGCACGTAGTCCAGCCTCCTGCATGATGGCGGCAATAACAGCACCAGAGAGTGGCTCGTTTCGTACGATGAGTGAATCCAGATCGACCTCTGGGGACAAAGACATCTTGGATGCAATGGTAGTGAAAATCAGTCGACGCTCCCGTCTGTCACGCAGCGAAGGAAACTCAATCTTACGATCCAGACGACCTGGACGCAAGAGGGCCGGATCCAGAGTATCCGCTCGGTTGGTGGCCATGATGACCTTCACGTTACTCGTCTGCTCGAAGCCGTCCATCTGATTGAGAAGCTCGAGCAGAATACGCTGAACTTCACGATCGGCACCAGTCTGGGCATCGAACCGTTTGGTGGCAATTGCATCGATTTCGTCAATGAAGATAATGGCGGGTGAATTCTCACGGGCCATTCTGAACACGTCACGAACCATACGAGGACCTTCTCCCAAGTATTTCTGGACAAATTCCGAGCCGTTCACACGAATGAAGCTGGCAGTTGTGCTGTTCGCCACGGCTTTGACCAACATCGTCTTACCAGTACCGGGAGGGCCGTAAAGCAGGACACCACGGGGCGGATCAATACCTTCAGTAGTGTAAGCAAATCTGCAGTAGACATCACTCTCCATGTCTACGACTCACCAATCTGTTTGTAGAGATCGAAATGTGTCAATGGCAGCTCGACGGCCTCCCTAATCTCCTGCTTCTGCATGTCCAATCCACCGACGTCGGCGTACGTGACATCTGGCTTTTCGTTCTCGCCGAGCATGGCAATGGACGAGTCTGCCTCAGGGGGCAGAATATCGACGAGGGCATTCGAATGACGGTGCAGGGCGACGGAGGAGGATGGCTTGAGCTTCTCGCGATCGAGTGTGGAAAGGATGCGAACGACATAATTCGAGCCAGTTGATGACTGGACGATACCGGTGCTATGGAATTTCAGTCAGTATATAACCCTTCACCATCCTTTTGATGCCATACTTCTGATCGATAGCTTCCATGAATTGTCCGATAACGAGAGGCACACTCTGTATCCGTTTGATCTCCTCCTGTGCGCGGACGAGCTCTCGTTTCAAACTCCTGCAATCAGACGGACCATTAGCTGCCCCAGTCACTGATAATAATATTGAGGATAGATTGCCACTTACCTTTGTTCATCCTTAATGTACTCTTCTTGAAGCTGGATGTATCTGATTTGGGTTATTACCGGACGATAACAACTCTGAGGCTCTCGGGTTGTAGATGACATACTCTAAGTGTCTTTGAAGTCTCTTCAAAGTTGCATACTCATCACCTCCATCGGTATCTGTGCCTTCGAGAGAGTCTATATTAGGGATGGTATCGAATGGCGCCGTCTTGCCAGGCGTGACGTTGGTCAACGAAGACTCCACGGCGACGTCTCCCATTATGAAGAAAGAAGGCGTTTGAAGATTGGGTGACGATGGCTGCAGATGTCGATTAAAAGATCTTAGAGAAAAGACGAGTAAGAACAAGTCTTGCGTCAAGTAAAAGAGGTGTTGCCTTGTTTAGTGAATTCGCCTTCTTGGTTGGAGCTTTCGCTTGAATGAAGGCCGGCTCACATACCTACCAAGAGCTCAAGCTGTGGTCACGTGACTGTGTAGCTTGGCGTCGCCAGAGAGCTATCGAACATCTCGGAATCCGAATTCATCAAGTTCTTAATTCATCCTTTAGGGTATATCGAGGTCCTTGAAAGCGGATGTGTCTACTTCATATATATGTCTGTATGGTCAGAGATGCGCTTGAAAATTTTATAATATGCGAGATTATGGCCAATTTGTCCAGTCCAGGTAGCGCACAAGAACTATACATATATAACCAGGCTGCTCCGCGTCCAACAATAACCAGGAGCCTATGAATAATGCATCACTCGCCCATTTTCAACGACAACGAAACCTGGCTAAGTATGATAACGCAATGGCAGGACTGCGGAACACACCTGTTTCTGTTTGTCGATCCTCAGGATGCTCAAAGCAAACCAGACAGCCTAATTGCCTGAGCACACAGTACCGACTCCGACTCATTTCGGCAAAAATTCAAGTGATAAAAGAACGTAATTCTATGTGCTAGGAATCGAGACTCCCAACGTCCCTATATATATTTCTCAAACGCCGTGTTTGCGCAAGGACTTTCAGCCAATGACAGTCGAAGGCGTGGCATGAGATCGAAGTGCAACTAGCAAACACCTTTTGAACAGAGTTGTACCTGAAGATTCTGCCTGCAGGACTCCCAATAACTTCGCAATTGCGTACAAGCCACAGTTCAGAGACTTGAATACGGTCGGGTATCTATGAGATATGCGCCCATCGAGAAGTGCTGGAGGAATGATTATAACTAGTAGTACTCCGTACTGTAGCCCGAGTGGGCACGGTTGTTACACAATTGCCCATCCTTCGGCCTGTCTAGGCGAGAATGGAACACCAAGGAGAGTTATCTATTTGTGTCGAAAGAGACTGCAACCTGAAGCAGAGTACAAATGCCCGAGTCAAAGTCGAAAGACAATGCTATGGAATCGGGACTGGTTATCGTCATGAATCGAGTCCGCTCCTTTGAGTGGGGTTAGCATGGAAAAGGATCGAGGCATGTAGGTACACCGTGCCGTCGCGATGATCGACGTCGTAGGAGAGGAATGCACTCATTATATCCAGATGGATACTTCACTGATGTCCCGACCAGTCATTTTGCTCAAAATTGAGCATATAACGACGTGTGACCATTCTTTTGGTATCTTTCAGGTTAACTAGGGCATTATCATTTTCGTTCCTCGAAGTATAAGTATAGGTAGTTCCTTTGCACCTGCGTCTCACTGTTCACCCTTAGTTCTTCTCTCATTTTGTATATCTTGTCTTGTGGACTATAGCTTCATTTCTTCCTAGTCTAATGGAACTCGATACCAGGTGCAGCTCATCACGCCTCTTCGTTAACCTCCTATCGACTTTTCTACAATAATCGCCTCTACGATTGTCAGAACAGCACCAGCAGCTGCTGAGACTCCTAGTCATACTCCATATATATCGTCATCATATATCCCAGGAAGACCGGACCTAGCGATTTGTATTGACCAATGTGCACAGCCGGCGCATGATATTTAGGTTCCTTTTGTGCCTCCAACTTCAAATGCTGCCATGGTACTCAAAATGAAAACAAGACCGGTACAAAGCACTCTGTTCAGGAACAACCGAGTGATAAGATTCGGTGCCACAAATTCACAACGACGTTTGCAAATGTCTATATCCCACTCACTCAAGAGCTACCATGGAGTGATATTCCGGATCAGGTGCTAAATAGCTTTCCTGTCCCACTAACCCTAGGTTGGCAGCAACAGGGTCCAGGGACACTTCATGAAGTCAAAACCTTAAAAAAGAACAGTGACTTGACGGGATGGAATCGACCGGGTTTTCACCTTATCCTACGATTGATTCTCACCTTCAGAACATCAGACGTTCTTCTGAGGGTTTTAAGAAAAGAGATACGTAGTGCAAATCTTTGAGTGCTGGAGCAGAGGATGTTGGTAATGTTCTGAGGCCTCTGGCCTGCCGGAAGAGGAACAGCGGCATTCCACATGATGTGCTTACTTAATCAGCCCAGTCGCATTATTGCACCTGACCCGTTCGTTGCCTATTCTCGCTGCTTCTCTTCCGCCGTTTTGTTCGACCCCTTTGCGACTAACAGTCTGGCCTCTCTTTCGTTGCTGCTCCCTCCTGGTAAAATAACCTACTGAAAGACTAAGGTACCCCAGTACCCGTATGTACCCTTTTTGTCTCGTTTCAAGATCATCCCGCCCATATCTCTTATCTTTTTTGGACTGCTACTGCTGAACGCTTGTTCCATTCCTGTCTTCCCACGCCTCCACTTTGTCTGCCTCTTCAAGCGGCCCCCTTCCCCTCATTGAAATACAGGAAGGAATTTCATGAAAATAAAATAAAATTACGGCTCTCCTGTGCACTGGTTTACTCGGATCTGGTACGTTCGATATACCACCCGCCCACTTGTCTTATTCCATTGGATTGCGGCTGCTTTGTCCAGAACACACTTCACAACTGTCGCCACGCACTACTAGCGATCCAATCCCGCCATTCTTCGGGACCAGTCACACACGTTGCAATTCCCATCCTGTGGTGCTCATAGTTTCAGCGTTTCTTTGGCTTATTATTTCGTCTCATTATTGATCAACTCGTCATTATTACTCTTGTTGTTACTTTTATTTATTATTTCCCCTGGTATTACAGCTTAGCTGCTCCGTTACTTACACTGATGGTTGAGCCTCCGCGACAGTTCCATCCCTGTTTTCTGCCTTTGCGCTCCGGCGCCTGAAGTCCCGTGACTTCCCAACTTCCTCCTTGCACTTTCTCAAGCCTCTCCACCGCTGCTATTTCGGGACCGGTGTAATCGTACGCTTGCGAATCGGCATCTTAAGTTATCCAGCCTTGTCGGTATGTACAAAACCCTTTGCCCGATTTTTATTACTTCTGTTGCGATCTTGTTCCACGTCTTCATTACTTCTAGCTCTTGTGTCGAAAGTTTCCGATGGTCTGTTCTGTGTGGTCGTTTGCTTCTCAATGCTCGTGTCGCAGACTCAAGCGCGACTCAACCACAAGCCCCCGACGCGTCTAGAGCCACCACCTTGCCCTTTCTGTGATGACTTTGTTTATAGTTGCCTCATCTGTTGCATCACTGGATTTGATAACAATTTCGTGGCAAGACCGACACTTGCTTATTAATGATGACCAAACCTGTTTCGTGCGTGTGTCACATTTGCTGACGATCATCGCCTTGCAGATGGGTTGGTAAGACCACACGACATGAATGCCTGGCTAGCCGACGCCTCGAACCTTCAGAGCCATGACAATGGTGCCTTTAATCAAACGACAATAGACCCTTCTACGGCATTTCTCCATGCCTCTCCCACGCCGCCAGACCCCAATCAGTTCCAGCGCATGTTCAATGGCGTACCGCGAAATGCTTCCCCCGGATTCCACAACCCCAATCAGGTGATCCCGTCCAAGAGATCACGACCGGAGGATGGGCTCTCAATGTCCCCCAGGCAAGCGCCTGGTGGTCTTTCTGTATCGCGATCTCAGACGCCTCACCAAGTGCCTTTTCCCGGTTACCAGGGGCCTGCGAATGGGGCACAGCAATTCCCTTCCCATGCCGCCCCATACCAACATTTCCAGCAAGGAACTCCGACAAATGTCACTCAGTCCCCCATCATGCAAGATTTTGACCAGCATGGTGCGCAGAGACTGGGAACAGCGTCTCCTAGCCCATTCTCACCCGCTGGCCCCCATGTCGGCCCTCATATGTCCCCGTCGCAATCAGATCATCCAAGTAGAGTCAACACACCGCAAAATACCTCATTTATTCCAGGTCAACATTTCCCTCAAGGGATGGGCCCGCAGTTTTCACCCGCTCCCACGATGTCTTCTGGTGCTGTACAAGCGCCGATGCAAGCGAACTTTAGCAGTATGCCGCAATACCAGCAGGCGATGGCCGCTCAACAGCAGCGACTGCACGCGTTGCAGATGCAGAGCCAAGGTCGTCCTATGAATATGAATCCTGCTGTGGCAGGACGCCCCGTGGCAGCGGGAATGAACGCGATGGCGAATCCTCAGCAAATGGCGGCCATCAGGCAAATGCAGCAAAATATGGCGAAACCACCCAATCCTGAGGGCTTTATGAGGTCGTTACAGAAATTCATGATGTCACGCAATATGCCTTTGGATCCGAATCCCATTGTTTGTGGTCGCCCTATCAATTTGGTCCAGCTCTATGCGACGGTCATGAAACTGGGGGGTTCAAAGAAGATAAGCGCTGCAAACATGTGGCCTGTAATAGCCCAACAGCTTCAGTTTCCTCCGATGCAGTTTCCTATGGCCGTACAGGAGATTCGGGAGCACTATCAACGGAACCTCGCTGCGTACGAACAAGCTTTCCTTAGCACGCAACAGAAGCAATTTGCGGATCAAATGCAGCAAAACTCACTGCCGCGACAACCGAGCGATCCCTCGACTCTCCAGTTTCAGTCGCCAACAGTCAAACAGGGCCAAGGGTTCGAAGTGCCTCAACCAGTTGGACATGCCTCTCCTAGTACCATGTCGGTAGCAAACAATGCGCAGCAAAACATTCCAAATGGTTTCGCCACCCCGACTCGAGTCAAAGCCTCGAACAAACAACAACAGCATCGACTAAGCGTATCCCGTCAGTCTCAACCTCCAGCCACCCCGCAGGATTCTACAGGCCAGTTACCAAACCAGTCCCCTGCGCAGTCAACGAAACATCTTGGGGCAACCCCGGGAAAGTCCGCGAAGACATTGGAGCAACCCTCTGATCAACCTTTGAAACATCCGATAAAAGATCCTTTCAAGCCGATGGTTTTGTCGGAGAGCAGCTTGCACGGTCCTATAGCCGTGGATGAAATGTACCAGCTTGGCGAGGAAATAACTAGGCTGAAACCGAACGTACCTTCCTTCGCCGAGCTTGGAGTTATTGACATTCACGCGCTCACAATGAGCATCAAATCTGGTATTCATGCGGAGATGCGCCTGGCGTTGGATACTCTGGTATCCCTCTCTTGTGAACCAGCCATCCAAATCTCGCTCGATAATTGCGAAGATCTGATTGATAGCTTGATCGAATGTGCCGAGGACCAAGCTGACCTGCTCGCCGAACATGCCGTGGAGGTTTCGGATGAGCTGTTACTACCCTCGTACGAGGAGATAACTCGTGGATGTCAGTCAGAATGGACCTCTCTTGCCGATGTCCCTGAGTTTGGAAGCCTTGAATATGAGCTCGATCGAGCTGTTGACAGACTCATCTGCGTCACCACGATATTGCGAAATCTTTCCTTCAGTGAGTCGAACTTTGGGTTATTGTCAACTGCCCCTGTTGTACAGTTCATGTCAACAATTATCCGATACCTAGGGACTCGAAACATGCTTCTTCGAACCAATCAGAACACATTGGATTTCATGAAGGACGCTGTCATTTATCTAAGCAATTTGGCGCATGTGATTCAGTTGCCAAGCAAAGAGGAGGCCCTTTGTCTATTGCATTTCCTGCTGTCTTTTGCGCCGTTTCCCCCTCCAACGTTGGGTCCAGACGGCATCATGTTCACATCCTACAACGCCTCGATTCACAAATACACGCCCACCGCAGTGGACAGCTTAGCTAAGCTCCTGGCTAGAGATGATCCCAACAGGACCTTCTTCAAAGCAATATTCTCCGGTGATGGGGCGCCCGGTTCACAGCATGAATTGCTGACCCGTGCTTTTGGACTAGCTATTTGTCCAGTCCCCGACCAATTGCGGAAACATCTGGCCGTAGCGGACGCGCGCAAGGTATTCCTCATGCAGGGATTATTGGCTGCGGACATTCTTTCTTCGTTTGCTGATGGTACCTTGGCCAAACAATGGCTTGAATCGATCGACGGGTTTGCTATACACCTTCTGCGGCTCTCATGTCTGCTGAGCACTGAACGTGTCCCTCCCCCTAATACCAATGCTCGCCAGTCCCATGCTGCCCGTGGCCAGGCGGAGGCAGAGGCCTCAGCGTATAGTTCGATCATCAATCGAGGGTTAACGATCCTGTGTCGGCTAGCGGAGAAGGCCAAACTCGCTGACAATGGTTCCGCGCGGCAGTTTCCGTCTGGAATCATCCCGAAAAAAGAGAGCCTACTGGGTGCATTGTTGATGCCCAATGTTGATCCCGGCGTTGTTCGGCAGCTGATCTCTTATGCTCGCTTAGCCGAGTGAAAAGAGTTAAACCCTAATGGAATCCTCCGTTTCTTGCTCTCTTTCTCCTTCAAACCACCCTTTTTTTGGATATTCAAGCGACGCAGCGGCTTTGCCATCTTACAATTCGAGTTAGTTCATTCTCGTCATGCCTTTCTTCTGATCTCAATGAGGACTCACTCATACCTGTTCCATGACTTTTTTGTCTGTTCGGCGCCGGTGGGAGAAATAACGTGGGGCGTGACTCTGTATCATTTTGTCTATCACTGTAAAATACCCTCGGGCAAAAGAATCATTCATGATGTCTATATGGGTAAATATACCATCCTTGTCATCATCTCAAATTATTCCTTCTCCATTCGTAATGATCTACGTAGGCCGGGCCCTCTCCGCGTCACATAAGGAGACCATCAGCGTCAAGAGCCTCGTCTGAGTTGCCCTCGAATACTAGATGCTGAAACTGCTTTTACGTGCCACAATTGATTACTTCAGATGCACATGACTTTTCGTCTCATTTGACTGAATCATTGGACATGCACTAGAGCCTGAATAGTACAAATCGCCACACAACCGAGAAATGGCAGAGATGAGATCGGATGCGGAAAGGATAGAAAGAGGACAACAATCCCAGAGTACAGCAGAAGCCAGAGCCCCAATGACAGTAATGAAAAACCCGCAACACGGACACCTGCAAGAGAATAGTACACTGCAAATAGGGACATGAAACGATATACCGACGAAATGACGATCCAAGGAAGTGAAACGCGATAAACGAGTAGACCGTTCACGTAATTATCAAGACGTTCAGTGTGTCCAGATTCTGTGCATCTTGCATTTTCCAATGGGCTCTTTCCCTTCACAAGACAACATTTTCACTTCCCTTCTTCCGTCCTTTCGGTAGTGCTTTTGAAACCGAGGCTTGAAACAGCTCTTTTCCGTGGGATATGTAAATTGGTAGTCAATTGTCGAGTAGATGATAGTGATAGATATAGGGTACGGAGAGGCAAACGTTCATGCGGAAAGAGCTGATACATCTCTCCTTAAAAGTTACGCTCCAGAAGAAACTTTTGAATTTCAGGCTTCCGCCAACCCTAAATGGTGGTAATCGATTAGCGATTGGAATTATGGAGGAGAAGAAAGCACTGGACCACGCGAGGTATATCCACTGGCATACCTTGACAATAATATGGCCATTGAGACGGTTGATGGTGACGTCCGGGCTTTTGGGCGAGCGAGGATCGCTGCTTTCAAGACCGAGATACCGTGCAAGGTCGCTCCTCAACGCATCGAGATCACCTTCTGTCTTCTGAATCTTGGTCTGTTGCTTGGTACCACCGGCTTTTGTGACAAGGTATACGGGGAGCTGGTTTGATGCTGTGCGACGAACGAAATATGGGAGGTTTGTGAGTTGCAGATTCGCACCAGGAGGAGGAACGGCTGCTGTTGTTGAGGAAGTGCTTTCTTTCAGAGTCTGGGATTGCCGTTTGAGCTGAACCAGGAACGTCCGAGACTGATGGGCGGAAGGCTTCGAATTGAAGCGCTGAGCGGATCTCAATGAGTGAACTGAAGTAACATGCGTCAGTACGATCACGTCCAATCTGATTCCCACACCTGCTTCTCTGCTTCTGTTCATATTTTTGCTATGGCTCGCTTATGGATAGAAAGGCATGGAATCGGCGGTTTCGTTGGAGACTTACGAGATGAGATCGATCTAGACTGTGAAGATAATGTGGAGAAAGGGCTACATGTCCTCGATGAAGCGACAAACTGTGAAGCATTGAGGTAGAGGGGAGCTGCTGCCGACTGCTTGCGAACAGCCGCGCATACGGGCAGAGACTGCAGGAAAGAGGCCATCGGATGGGGGTATGGAAAAACGCCTGCAATGGATGTATCTCTGGCGATCCCAAACAAGTGGATGTGATGGCGAACCCGGACACAAATGGGCTCTACCACAGGGGATGCGAAGGCGATGTGCGATCGAAAGAGAAGTCCTACAGAAATGTCAAGCATCATCCTACAACATACGATTTCTTGCTTTCTGCGCGGAGACGACCTGCTAGTCCGAAAGCGGGCTAGCGCGACCACCAGCCCTCCCTCCCACATTTTCGCCAGCGCAAAGAAACCGCCGCACACTTACTTTGGCACGGGACGAAAGAAGAGAAAGAGAGAGAGAGACTTCAACACAGTCCTCGCTGCTGTTCCTCCACTTCATATACCCCGCTCTTTCTTCTCTTCCTGCCGTCCATCCTACACCAACATGGCAGACAACGCTCCCCCTTCCGCTGAGACTCTTCTCAATGGTGCCGCGGCCCACCCTCCCAAGACCGCTGAAGAAATCGCCAACCAATACAACTTGCTTCCCAAGTTGATCCCCTATCTCGACCGTCACCTCGTCTTTCCTCTGCTCGAATTCAGCTCGGGCCAAGATGATGAGAAGGAAGTTGTCCGTGCGAAGTATGAGCTTTTGAAACACACGAACATGACCGACTATGTTGCCAATCTCTGGAAGGAAATCAACGACTCCGACGATGTTCCCGACGAGTTTGTGAAGAAGAGGGAGGAGGTTCTCGCCAAGTTGCAACAGTACGAGGAGGAGACCGCCAAGATCACTCAGCTGCTGCAGGATGAGAGCGTGGTGGCCAACCTGCGAAGCGACAAGGTCGCCAACTTGAAGTTCCTCGAGGAACAGCACGGAGTGACCATTGAAATGGTCAACAGCCTTTACGATTACGGCCGGTTCCAGTACAGCTGCGGCAGCTACGGTAATGCCGCAGATCTGCTCTATCAGTTCCGTGTTCTTTCGACGGATAACGACAAGGTCGCCTCGGCTACATGGGGTAAGTTCGCGTCGGAGATCCTTACTACCAACTGGGAGGCTGCGATGGAAGAAATCCAGAAGGTCAAAGACTCGATCGAGACCCGTCTATTCAACAACCCGCTGGGTCAGCTCTCGAACCGCTCGTGGCTGATCCACTGGTCCCTCTTCCCCTTCTTCAACCACGATCCCGCTCGCGATGTCCTGACCGATCTCTTCTTCTCCCCCGCCTATATCAACACCATCCAGACCAACTGCCCCTGGATCCTGCGATACCTCGCTGCGGCAGTTATCACCAACCGTAACCGCGCACATAAGGGCCACAGTGTATACCAGAAGCAATTGAAGGACTTGGTCCGTGTTGTGCGCCAGGAAGGTTATGAGTACAACGACCCTATCACCGACTTCGTCAAGGCTCTCTACGTTGATTTCGATTTCGAAGAGGCTCAGAAGAAGCTGGGCGAGGCTGAGGATGTGCTCCGAAGTGACTTCTTCCTTGTTTCCACCGCTGATGCCTTTGTCGAGGCTGCCCGGCACCTCATCTCCGAGAGCTACTGCAAGATCCACCAGCGGATTGATATCAAGTATGTAACAGTATCGTAGATCGGAATGATCAGAATGGACTA
Organism: Scortechinia acanthostroma; assembly: GCA_011319215.2. Classification (NCBI taxonomy): domain Eukaryota; kingdom Fungi; phylum Ascomycota; class Sordariomycetes; order Coronophorales; family Scortechiniaceae; genus Scortechinia; species Scortechinia acanthostroma. The sequence continues at coordinate 783,378 of JAABUG020000007.1, forward strand.
CTGACATTGGAAACTAGGGATCTCTCCACCCGTCTGGGCCTGAACCAGGATGAGGGCGAGAAGTGGATTGTCAACCTGATCCGCGACACCCGTGTCGATGCCAAGATCGATTACAAGGAAGGCACCGTGATCATGAATCACCCTCCCCAGTCTGTGTACCAGCAGGTCATCGAGAAGACCAAGGGGGCTTTCTTCCGGACACAAGTGCTGAGGTTCGTCCGCTTATTGTATCCATACGGCTGTTCAATTACTAATTTGTATTCTCTCACAGCGCGGCTGTTGCGAAATAAAGTAAATAATTCGAATTACGCCCCGAAAACAAAATTCATCCTTTTCCCTTCCGAATGGTTCTGTTCATGTTGAAAATTCCCACGGTCTGTGGGTTTCTTGTGTGATGGGACCAAGCAGAGTGGCATCAGGCTGGCGTTCAGGTGGTCCACTTTTCATGTTCTCCGTAATTCCTCCTCCTTTCTATCTTGTGTTGCCAGTTTCAGATATCTCTCTTGGGCCCCCTACTTGACTCTCTGCTTTTGTTTCTGCGATGATGAGAAAAGAAAACGAGTGGCCGTCGATTGAATATTTGACATTTCTAAGGGTCTAGAAGCGAGGGAAGAACCAAAAGGGAAGCGAGCTCGAGTTCGCGTTCCGGGACTCTACGATTCTACTTCGGAGCCGGGCAAACGACCGATTGTCCAGAGCTTTCTGCTATGTTGATTGATTCATTGAGATATGCTGTTACGAATGGTCTATAGACAGATGAGTGAAACCCAGTATCAACCTTCCGGTTACCTCAATTCATTTCCGTATTCATTCATTGCCCTATGGCTTCATCAGCTGGCTTGACGCCCCTGGTGACGGTGAAAATGAGACGGGCCTATCAGCAGGGGTGTCTCCTGTACTTGTAGGAGGGATCAGGCCATCTCGAGAACCTCTCTAGGACGAAGGAAGGCGATTCGCATCAACGCCAAAGCAACCCGGAAAGTGAATTAGAATCGAGGCCACTTGTTAATATATAGCCCGACTGCAAATCCCAAGATTTGTTCAAACGAAAGACGGAATTGAGGTAACGCTTGCAGCGAAAACGCCGGTCTTGGTAAGACGAAATAGCAGCTGAACCAGAAATGCATAGAACCAAGTAGTTGAGAAATCGACTGGCGCGCTCGACTGGGGTATATGGTGAAAAGCCAGGAGACAAAGGGAAACGCTCGAGGATATCACTGGCTCTAAATCGCGTGAAAGTCTATTCAATCGAATGACTCGGAATCATCGCCCACGCCGCCCTCCGTACTCAACGTGCTGCCTGCGAGAACCCAAGGCGCGCACCGGTACTATCTCGTTGATGTATGGCTCTGACTCCCTGCAGGAGTTGGGTGTAAGGATATCTCCTGTCATCCGAAGGGACTCTTGCCGTTCGTACTCCCGCGACATGATGGCTAGATCGTTGATTTGTTCCTGTGTGATCCTGTTAGCGGCAGGGCAGTAGGAAAGCAATGCCAGAAGGGAGCAGAGACCCGCGTCAAAGGCACGCCATTGATGAGATAGCCCTCGCGCCCCTGTTTGTATCAAGTTCGTGAGTTAGGTCGACTCTTCTACTTATCATGTTCGCCGACTAGAAGATCGTTTACCTGGTAAGTATAGGGTCTGGCAGTTGCCGACGGTCCAAGGAAATACTGAATATGGCCCAGCACAATATGCCTTGAGAGACCATAGCCTGGTAGCCAATATTGCTGGACTCGTGACATTTCCATAGGCGTTTTGCCGTTCTAGATTCGACGATTGGAGGTATATGCCTGATTGGATGCTCGCGTAGGAAGGCTGTTTAGGAAAGGTGATGATAGCACGAAACAGGTGCATGAATGGACGACATGTGTATATATAGCCCTAGACCGACTTTACTCATGTAAGGGATAGTGACAAGTTAAATACGAAGATCGGCTGCATGGGTTCGAAGGAGTTGATTGAGGTCCGACTTGCTCAGCTGCAATACAATCATACTCGCTAGTGAAGCTGATCAGCATTCTCATTTGCAACAATTATAGAACCTTCCAGACGAGATCACACTTACAGCAGTCCAGAACCTCAAGGAGTATCATACAGTCACGGGCAGAGTGACATGACGGCTGGAAAGCCAATTTTGGCTCACTGTCCTCATCGGATCCCGGAAGAACCGCCTCACTCTTTGAGAGGACGAGATTCAACCCCTTTTCGCACCGGTAAAACAAAAGTGAGGCTTGACTTTGACGAAGACTAATACCGGTTCGCAAATTGAAGCCAGTGGCACCCATGCCATGCATTCCTAGGCCGCTGCGCCCAGGATCCTATTCCTTAACCATGCGTCTCAATTCAAGGTCCTTGGACTAGATTGCGGTGAGCATGCGGCCCAAGGGGATGTTGTCGTGGCTCCATGTGCTGACATGCTAGGATAAGTCCAGGTACAGTAGTAGAATATTTATCATAACATTCCAAGACTTCTTCTAACTTTCCCCAGCTCAATGAGGGCGCTCAGCATTCCGAGTTTAAGTGTATCTTGAGATCAGAGATCGCCGTAAACAGACGGGTCCCACCGATGATCGCTATAAGATCCGAGAGCGATTGTGCGCTGCGGATTTGTTGTGGATACGCAGATAGACCTGAGAGAATTCCACGCTCGACCTATGCTTGTATCTGGAAAGGAGCCAGTGCATGTTAGACAAATCAAAGCAGCAGCTGGATTTTAGGAGGAACTTCACTCTCTCTCGACTGTCACCGATAGTAGGTAACTAAGGTATAGACATGCCGAGTGCAAAAACGCGTGGACCAGTTGACAACAACTATATTGATCCAGACCCGAGGAAAGAACACTGCATAGTATGCACAAGGCCGATTCAGGAAGCGACGATTGACTTCTTCCATGCAGCCTTCCCCACAACTCATATTTATCGATGGCTCCGTCTTGCAAACCGACCTGCCAGGTTTCGTTCTCAAGAAGAATCTGCAGAAACGATCCGAGAGCCTTCAGCAACAAAACAAAATCATGATTTCGAATGCGGTGAATTCTCGAACGAAAGAGCATCTCTTCACCAGTCAATCAATTCCTAAGCGCTCATTGATGCAATGAATCCAACAAGGGTCTGCCCCGGCCGCCTATGAAACAGTCTGAAGCAGAAGGTTACAAGTCTTCCGCTTGGTCTCGGTTATCTCCACCCAGCTAGGTACATAGAAAAACCCCGTCGGCTGATTTTGTTTGGCTAGTTCTTGAATAGATGCAGCCATTGACGCACCAATGTGGCTGGAGAGCGACCAGCCAACCAATGCATACTGTGGCCGTTGGGACGCATGGTCAACGACTTTATTCCGACCAGTTCGAGTATGCCACACTACGTATCAACGGTGTCATCGCTGCTTCTAGACTTGAGAGATGTTGTGTGTTCTGTTGCTTCCTGAATGGCTCCGCATGGACTTGCAGATACCCGGCATGGCAACCACGGCAGCTATTTCTATAAATGTCTTGCCAGACTTGCCCTGACGATCCTGTCTTTTACCGAGGGTAACCTTTGACTACGATTTCAACTTCAACCGAAAGAAGAGAGCGGTGGCCTCTTCCGAGAAGCTATGCAAAGAAAGCGAATCCTGTGAGCTGTTTTCAGGCCGTGTAAGCCCAGTGGCTGATTGAAGTCATACAATTGCCGACGAGGCTGTTTTCGCTTGCTTTGGCGACTTCCAGATCTTGATCTTCAACCAACCCCAGGATGAATCAGCGAACTGCCTGCTCCTACTGGAACAAGGCCCATGTATGCTTCAGGAACCGAGGACGATCCTGCTTGGAATACCTTGTGCAACCGGAACTATCAAGTGGCCCAGTTGAGGGAAACACAGGATCCGTCCTCATTTTACAACGTCAAAGCTGGAATCACTGAGCACCTTGCGCTATTCAGGTATCAGGGCGAAGTGGTGTAGTCCAGCCGGTAAGACTTGTGCTCTAATTCGAATCCAAATTGGTTGGAGTGACAATACTACACAACCTATCACCCGCCTCACTCAACTGGAATACGCAATTCACCTTGCACCCGACATCGATCATTTCGTGACAGCATCTGCTGATCTGTTGCGCTTCATCGCGTCCAGACGCTGCTGATTGACTAGCCTGTTTCCCTTCACCAGGCTAATGGCAACTCACACCTATAGAACAGCATATCACCTCGACTTTCATCAAAGTGACCTAAGTCCTACCCTAATCCAATGGCTCTTCAAGTTGATACGAAGCGAAGTTGAGGCGTGCGATAGTCAAAGCCACAGGATTCACTCAACTCCAAGCATTCTTGATATTCAATGGAGGTAGAACCACATAGTGCCTGCGCCTGACGATTGACGCGGCAACCTTTAGAATAGAAGGGCTGTTTAGATTTGGTGTGTGTTAGGTAGACGGGCTCTTGTTCCGAGCTGCGAATTATTGGTCTTCAGAGAAACCTCAAACAGCATCAATGAGGCTTCAAGTGGCAACAAGAGCTTTGCTTGAGGCTTTTGAGATCCTTTGTGACAGTATGTCAAATATAGGTTCCCCCTCGCCGATCTTTCGGAGACCGTCAAAGTGAGGCGCTGTGGCGAATCACTCAAAAGAGTCAGCGGGTATACCTTACCTATTTGTGTAAACAGAGACGACAACAAGATGAAACGATAAAGCAAAAAAGTTTCTATAGTCAGTCATTAGAGTCATAGCTAGTAACTGAATACAGAGGTGAACATGAGCATGCACGATCTCAAATCATTACGGTCTATTCATTTCATAACTCGTCCCGACTATATTTCTTACGGATCTGATATGGATGCAACATGTTTAGGGTAGTCTATTGGGGAGGAACGTAAGGGTGGACAAGCATCTCGCTGAACCTGTAGACATTGTTAGTCATTATTTTCAACCAGTATTGGATTATGGACTGACTTTTCCAGCTTCTCCTTTCCTCTAACTTCCTCAACCAGCAATGGCATCCGGACAACGTTGAAATCCTCGTAAAGATCCTCGATTTGCTCAAGGTACTTCTTCTGCATCTTCCTGCGAGCATTGCATTGCTCACATTGACTTCCTTCCTTGGGGAACAGAAGCTGGTTGACCACGATGGCATGGGTATCGATATTGTAGCTTGTGAGTTCCTGGATCATACGCTCGGTCTCGTACAGTGACAGGAATTCGGCGATGCAGACACACACGAAGGTGGTCATGTCCGGGTTCTTGAACTGCGTATTCACCTCGCTAATAGTCTCCCGCAGAGACTCCATCTTCTGGAGAAGCTCGTCGATGTTCTGTCCGCCTGGGAGCCCGCCCCGAGCACCGAGGATCGAGTTCAGCATTGGTCCGAATTGAGACGACAGCTGAGAGAGCTTCGCGAGCGCCTTCTCGAGGACGGTAGGGAACTGAAGGAAGCGAAGGGTGTGTCCGGTTGGTGCAGTATCGAACACAATAACCTCATAAGACAGAGACTTGACTTGCTTCAAGACTTCGGCGAAGGACATGGCTTCGTCGACACCGGGGATCTACAGATATTGATTATTAGCCATCGACACACACTCCCAGTAATGCCAAAGGCTGCCTCGCTTACGCTGAAAGCCAGATCCTGCATCATATTACCCATACCCAGTCCGGCCATGGGATCCTCGCCCTGCGACTCCCCACTGGCAAGGAGATCCTGGATGCTGCCGTTCGGATCGATTTCCATAGCGCTGAGGTTGGAGTAGCCATCGACCAGCCTGGCCTCCTTTCCAAACTTCTGCCCGAATGCATCGCTCAGGTTGTGTGCGGGGTCGGTCGAGATGAGCAGGACGGATTTGCGGACTTTCGCGAGCTGGATTGCGAGCGAGCATGATGTCGTTGTCTTTCCAACACCTCCTTTACCACCAACAAAGATCCATCGCAAGGTCTTCTGGTTGAGAATGGACTGGAGCGTTGGCTCCATGAGATCGTCGCCGTGTACGACCGCGGTCGAAGACATTTTGAGGGTTCGCAAGTTCAGAATCTGGCAAGCAGAAATCTATCACAACTTAATGCAGTGAGCAAAGATGCTCAAATCCTTCGAAAAGGGGTCGTTTGCTTGTTCGGTGAGTAGTGACGGGGGTTGAATTTACACGTATTTGTTTCCCCGCAGACGCCAAACTTTTGATTGCGGTGTGTCGAAGCTTCTGAGAAATGGGCTCGAAGGAGACTGGGTGACAGGGACCCGACTTGGATAGTATCGACAGATAAGCAAACAAATACTGAAAAAGAAACTATTTACAACCGTCAAAGCACGGTTAAAGTTGTAGAATCATCTGGACGCTCCAGCCATCGTCGGCGGGGCACGTGCTAAGCTTTCTGCCTGAGGCCTCGACATCCATCTATAGAATTGGATTATCTCAACTTTACTCAAGGAGATCAATTGAAGTGACATCTTCATCTAAGTCCGTTGAAACGGCACTCGAAGGATCAAGAGCCAGAGTTATGTAGCCAAAACTCATAATTCGAACAAGAACCCGAATCTCAACGCCCCACAGAGGGTATACTCCGTACAGCTGTCGGTGCTCTCCGATGCATGAGAAGCGGAGATAGTAAAGTACCCATCTGCCACCAGATGGTCATGCTTTAGACTACTTCCTGGGAAAAAATTCCTCACACTTACTCCTCCAAACCTCATTCTACATCTGCTTGATGGACTTTGGAGACCGACAGACCCAGTCCACAGACCAATTGGTTACAGCCAACGACCGTCTTGCCCTCTACCAGAAACAGCTTCTTCAAGCTTCCTGTCCCTCACCACGAACCACATCTTCCAGTCGCAGTATCTCAACAGTCGCACAGGCAGCTAGCCAAATGTCTCGCGATCCCATCACCTGTCATGTCCTGAACACCCTGACGGGTACCCCCGCCGCAAACCTCCCGGTGGCGCTGACATTCCTCGGAAGCAGCAGTAGCAACAACACCAGCCAAAATCCCATGACATTCAGTGCAACGACGGACGCAGATGGCCGTGTGAAGAACTGGACTCCCACCGCTGCGACGGTTACAACAGTTTCCGGGATACTTTCATCGCTCCCGACTGCGGATAGCAAGACGAACTGGGCGGTGCGGTTTGAGGTTGGGCCCTGGTATGAGGCGCAGGGGATTGAGAGTTTCTGGCCGGAGGTGGAGGTGAAGTTCACAGTGAAGGGACGGGGACGGGAGGGAGAGGAGGGTTGGCGCCACTACCATGTGCCAGTGCTGTTGGGGCCTTGGAATTATTCTACATATAGGGGTTCTTGATGAGGCGTTGATAATTTGATAGTGATGAAGACAAGGTGTGGATCAGTTCCTCTTTTTTTGAGTGTGGAGCGCGCATAGTGACGTATCTGGAGAAGCTCTAGAAGGATGGAATTGTTTATATGATGGGGTAGTCTAAATGCTGCAATTGAAATGTGTTTCCAATGAGCTGGGATTGACAAGTAGATGGATAGGTTTACATCCATGATATGAAACAAAGATGCAGCCATAATGCTTTAAATTAGATCCCAATGGTCTGGTCAAGTTGCCGACATCTGCTGCTTATCGACTTGTGAGGCTGCTTCTCCATCTGATCGCCAACGAAGCGAAGTAACCCCTCTTTGAGCAGTTCTTGAGCATTGCAAGGACTAAAAGCTGTCGGTCAACCTACTACAACGCAAAAGTCATGCATGGATATGAAAGGAAAGCGTGGTGGACATTGGAATGTCGGGCAATAACTGCTATCTGCAAGAGATAGTCGAGCCCGTGTTACACGAAGTTGGATGAGATTCGTTTCGGCAGATGCAAGGTAATAGCTGTACCTCTCTATGATGATTGCAGAATCGCATCAAGCAAGAATCCAAGGAGACAGTCTGGATGGAGTAGCTAGCGATGCAGCCCCAACTCCAAACCAGTATTTCCCGAAGATCTTGAGACCCATCAAGAGATCGTCAGGTAGATGGTTGGAATAGAGTTGTTCATTGATTTGCGAGATTAGACGGTAGCGTGGCCACGCTGAGCAATTACCCCATTCGCATCAACAGCTGTGATGCCACAACAGGATTCGTGGGCTTAATTACTTGTCTGGAGTGAAAATCAGGCTAATCACAACATGAATCATGCCAGGGGCCCTGGTAGACCAGATTCAATGCACTGGCTCCATAGACAGGGGCATGCACCCCGTTTGCCAGAAGCGCTGCGCCATTGCAAGGGCTGGCCAGCCTGGCGTAATCGATGCAGATACTCTACTATGGACAAGTTTACCGCCATAACGCACATCTATTTTGTTTAGAATAGAAGTAAATAATGTATTATCATATCTGCTCAGACAGTCGCTAATGGTATCTAGGAACTAATGCTGGTGCATATGGGGCTGTCTTAGTCGAGAAGTTAGTCCGTGTGCCTGTTGAAGAGACGAATCCGGGTGGCAACTGGTGACCCGGCAGATTTGACTCCGTCATCCAACCAGAAGGTCGGAATTCAAGATCACGTGCTCAAAACCCACACATTGAGTGGCCTCAGTCATTGCGTCATTGTTGAGATCCAATCAGCAGCGCCGGGGAATTGAGCATGAGAGTCGAGACCCAATTAGGTATTGAAGGATTCTTCCAGTTCCGAGTCATTGTTGGCTGGCTTCACAAATTCACACCTACCTATCTGTCTCTGGATCATTTTTTCAATGGGATTGAATTGGATCGAAGCCGTACAGAAAATATTTTCGACTGAGGCATGCGCATACTCCTGGTCCCCTCGCCTGAAAACAGCAGTCGTCTGTACTCAACTCAGAATTTGCATTCCCCGGGATTGTGTGGTGTTAGCTAAAATGGTGTATGTACCTAAAAGGTACTTTGAAGAGTCGAGGTTGCAAAAATCCAGGTGGGCCCGGGAAGATGGTCCATGAGTGGCTGACAGCCAGTCTATGTGGGGCATATAGGCCCATCTGTCGTCCAGTGGCCACCCGGCTGGTCCGACATACCCCCAGGAAAATTCCTGTCGTCGTCACCGTGATCTCATCCAAGTTTTCCCTGTCCCATCTCCTCTCCTGCCCTGTGATTGTCTTTCTATGCTGCTTCTGGGCTCTTGTGTGCTTGTTCTGGCTCATTTGAGTCTACTCTTTTCGAGTCACATTTATCCCTGGATAGCAGGCAAGCATTCTTAACCTTTCTCTGTATTACTTAACCAGACAGAGGAGAAAAAAGAATAAGAAAAATTAGAAGCAGTTTGCTTATCAGTTTCCCCTGTTATCCAACCACCGCGTCTGGGGTGGTTCCGACAGAATTTCGTCATCATATTGGTCGAGAGATATTGCCGGGGAGTCCACAGCAACACTTGGAACAAGGGAAGGGCGATGAACTTTTGGCTGCTACCATGACTATTCAGGATTAATTTTCTTGTTATTCGTTCGCTCTGATATTGGAATTTTTTTAGTAATTTTAATTTTAATTTTTCTTTTTTCCCACTCTTTTTTTATTTCCTTCTATTGTGTTGATTTCTTCCCTCTGCCCGTAAGCGGTGGAGACTCAGAGAGATCACATATCAAAACAAGAAAGGTCAGAATAATTGAAACCTAATAGGACAATATAAGCAGAAGAAGGGGAATGAGAAGATGAGGTTGCAACTGGAAGGACCACCTCGGTTTTTGTACTCATCCAGGGTTGCATGTTTCTGGCGTGACGGGGAACTATCTACCCTGATAACAGGCTAGTCGGATGCTGACTAGTCGAAACGCTTAGCTCACCACCCTCGACCGCCTCCCCTCTTCTTCCATTCTTTTCTTCCACCCCCCCTAAATAAAATACTCCTTGTTGAACTGGACTACGTCACAACTCTTCTCCTCCCCTTTGACACCTCGAAAAGTCACTACACACTAAGTACGTGCGCTTTGCCTTGGGGTGTACGTATAGTACGGCACCAAGGGAAAAAGAAGAAGCAAAAGACCAGATCAACGACAAAGCGAAATATCAACATATCCTTTTCTTATTATTCTCAAGAGGAATCCTTCTCACCTACTCTACTATTCTATTTCATCTTCTTACTGGTTGATCGCAAATTTGTTCTGCGTTCTCGCCACCACGTCCACTCGCTTGTTTCCCGTCTTTTTCCCTTCCCCTACTATTACAACTACAACCTTGGTCACTCTCGCGGCTCCCTTGCACTCGCCTAATATATTGTTTCCTCCTCCGGGTCTATGATGTCTGCTGCTGTCGCTTCGTCTGTGCCCGCAAATCTACCACATAGTACGAACGCTCGTAATTCATCGCCAATGGATTCGAAGAAGAACGCGTTGGACACTGGAGGTGAGTTGCATAATCCCGTGTTTTGTGTGTCATCGATATGAATTTTGGTACCTTTTACACGAAACCTTCTCTGTCTATCCTCTGGTCTTCCCCTCCTTTCTGAAGTCTTGACCCTTTCTGGTCTGGCAGTACGCCACTCTTCCCCAGATACTGCGATCGTGTATCCTGCCGTCGGGATGACCTCACACTTGGCGTCATCGATGGAGGGGATTTTCCTTATCAGATTCCGACCCTGCCAACCACGCGATGCAACGAAAAGCACCCTTTGCAATATACACATCACGTTCTATCAATCACCTTGTTGTCGCATCATCATTGCTCCAACCTTATTGTACTTCTACTGACCTGGGTTCTAATTGCGCATTGCAGACTCCAAGGCGCCTTCCGACACTAAGGACCAGAAGCCTGATGTCGAGTCGCAAACCTCGCTGGCGCCTCCCCCGCGACCTGCTGTAACTAGCGCCACAGATACTCCAGATTACTTCAACTCGGTTCACAATCCCTTCTCTCTGGAGCCCAATCCTTTCGAACAGTCATTTGGGGGTGGTTCCCAGAGCGAAACTCCAGGAAAGTCGTTACTACCCCCTGTAGCAGCGCTCACATCGCCTGCTTTGCCTGGCACCACTTCTACTGGTGGCTATAACTGGTCCAATTCCTTGCGCTCTGGGCCGCTGAGTCCTGCCATGCTTGCTGGGCCGGCTGGCGGTAATGATTATTTCGACAGCATTGGCCGAGGTTTCCCAACTCCCAACGAATCTTCTCTTCGCACCGGCCTAACGCCAGGTGGTGGGGGTTCTATGTTCCCTGCCCCGAGTCCGAACTCTCAGGCGATTTTGCAGCAACTACAGAGTGGCGGCGCGACTCCTTCCACAATTGAATTCCATCGTACTGCATTGAACGCTGCCAAAAAGAACGGCTTGAGTGGTCCCACTTCCAACCCCACAGGCGACGCCGAGGGAGTTCACAGTGTGAGCATGGATATCAAGGGCAGTCAGCCTGCCAGCGTGGATCCTTTCACGCATCATGATGCTGCAGATGCGGCCAACGGGTTGTTCATGTTGGCCAAGGGCGGACAGGCTAATCAATTCGTCTCCAACCCATCGTCTGTCCCCCCTCACACTATTCAGGGTAACAATCAATCGCGTGACGCGGACAGGCGTGGATCTCAGAATATCAATGGCTCCGTGGCCAGCAGTAGAGAGATGAGCGGTGACGCATCTGATATGCAGGCGGAACAGGCAAAGCCTTCCGCCAAAGGGAGAGGAAAGAAGAACACTGCCACGAAAACGGCAAATTCAGCCAACAATAGACGCAAAGCAGACGATACACCCGCCAAGGGTCCAAACAAGAAGGCTAAGACAAGCATAAGCTCCGGCAGCGCCGAGCCTCCCTCAGAGATGGGCGACTCCGAGGATGAGGATGACGTGAAGAAGAAATCTCAAGACACGAAGAAGATGACGGACGAAGAGAAGAGGAGAAATTTCTTGGAGAGGAACCGGTACGCTCCTGACTGTTGCAGGTCTCCCAAGTCAATACTGATTTGATACTAATTCGATTTGGCTAGGGTCGCGGCTCTGAAATGTCGTCAGCGCAAGAAACAGTGGCTGGCCAATCTTCAGGCGAAGGTCGAGCTATTTACCACGGAGAATGACGCGCTTACCGCCACTGTTACGCAGCTTCGCGAGGAAATTGTCAACCTGAAGACCCTGTTGCTTGCCCACAAGGACTGTCCCGTTTCTCAAGCTCAGGGACTAGGACCTCTCATGATGAACGGAATGTCGACAGGATTCGACCCCCATCCGTACAACATTGCAAACAACATGGGTATGCAGCCAGGTGCACCTATCCCTACCCAGGCTATGCGACGATGATAATGTGACTATATCCGTTCATGATCCTTAATTGACGCCTGATCATGATTACGACATCTAAAATTCGATATCTGCTCGGCAGTGTACAGGCCGCTTGGGTCTAGACGGAGATACGGTGTTTCTCACTTCAGCTTTTTCGCCCCTACGCGGGCTCTTACATTTCGATTTCTCGCCTGCGACTTTCCCGCGGACCTATGGCATGGGCCGGTGTTTATGATGTGTACGAACTATCAAAATTGACGGGAAGAAACCAGCTGGTGCGATGGACTTTGATTGCACCTTCGGAAGGTGCAATTTGGGCGCAAAAGATTTTTGGCGGCTTAATTCGTTTCTTTCCCCTGCCTGTCTTCTTATCTCGAATCCTTCTTTCATCAACCCCAAGCCTCGGGTTGCATCCGTGGCTCTCAAGGCTCGGGCAGTGTAGTTTTTCTGTACCTTGGCCTTTATTTTTCCTGTTCTTCACCGGGGACTATTCTTACCTGTTTTATGTTCATGGGGGCACTGGTGTTTTCTGCTATTGTTCTCAGCTTTAATCTGGCGGCGTTTGGCGGCTCAGGTCGTTCTGGTGTTTTGATCACTTTAACTGCGTGTATGGTGTCTCTAGGCATCGTGAATGAAACGCGATTCAGATTCATATAGCTTTCAGTTTGGTAAATTGATCAATTTGCCGGTGTATCAAACTTCAAGAAGCATAAATCATATGTAGTAATTGATTTGCCCACAATGAATGCATTAGGCACCGAACCAAGGACTCCGTACCTTACTGACGTCCACTGACTGCCCGGTCTTGGCGTGTCGCGATTTGACCCAGATCAATTAAACCAAACACAAACATCTCAGCCTGCATGAGCCCTTTTGCTATGGGAATTGAGCTTGTCAGTCCAAGTGGATGAGCTAATCCATCAGACTACTTTCTCAACTCAATTTCCAGGATGCACTGCGGCACTTCGGAAACTCTCCTGGAAGTCGACATACATCAACAAACTCCCCGCTTCTTCGCGTTTTCCTTGATCCGCGTCACATACGGTTGACTCGAGCAACGCGACATTGAAAGACAGAAGCCCTCGAAAAGACCAGCAGATTGGATATTGGCAGCGTTTCAAAAGGCAAATCCGCGAACGGCGGCCCGAACAATGTCTTCGCGTCAACCCGCCCGCCCGCGTCGCATCGAAGATGCCCTTTCACAACTCGTCGATTCCCTAACTCCACCAATTTCCCTCTCAGAGATCGGCGATACCGTCTCCGAAGACGCAGACGAGCTACTTGCCGAAGCAGAAGAACGCCGACACCGCGAGAACGTCGAACGTGCATGGCGCATCATCGACACGTACAGCCCCGGAAATGACCCTGCCTCGCCAGCTGACGCTGCGGGCCTGGGCATCAGTCGCAGAGGCAGTTTAGCAGGAGGGGAGAACGTCAATAACGCGTCGGACCTTATCAAGCGGAAGCTCCTGCGGGAGAATGCGAGCCCCGATAAGGCTGTGCGGTTCTCAAACTTGTATTCGCGCTTGCTGACGCAGCCGGTTCTGTCGCAGAAATGGGCGATCCTGTACTTGCTGTATCGGCTGTCGAGCTCGGATCCTCAGGCCGAGATTGCGGACGAGAATGGGAGGAGCCGGAGTCCGCTCATGGACGCGGGGAATCTGCAGAATATGATGATGAAGGGCGGTCCTCAGAGAGTAAGACATGGGCTGGGACCAAGATTGGCGGGGGATTCGGACGATGATGGCCCGGCTGTCAGTTCTTCTGCTTCGCAGATTCCAGCCAAGATGGAGCGGAAAGCCTCCGCTCGGCGGCAGGAGTGGGAAAGGGCAAAAGATGTCGAACAGGAACACGGGCATGCCGCAGCCGACAGAGTTAAAGGAGGTCGAATGCCTCGTGGCTCATTCGATGCTGCGCCTAGAGATAACCGCCCTGTGGACGATCAGAAGGCATCGTTTCAGACCCAGTCATTTCAGACCCAGTCATTTCAGACCCAGTCATTTTCAGATAACTTCGAGAAGCGACCTCATGAGAGTGGTCTTTTACGTGATTTACCCTACAACTTGCAAGGATTGTCGTCTTCCAATTTGCAGTTCTCGTCATCCTCCGTTCTAAAACTACCACCGACTCTTCCCATTCCCGTCTTGTCTCTCCTGAACACCTTGGCTGAGCCGTGTCTGTTATATAAAGGTCTGTCGAAATATGTGGAGGATTCTGGAGGCGGCTTGCTCACCCAGAGCTTGCGGGCTGCTCTTTCAAACGAGCTCCGTTCCTACCTGGGTCTCGTAGCAACCTTGGAAGGGGAGATTCGACGGGCGCTGGCCGCTAGCGGAGACTCCTATCAGTCCAAGGAACCGTCCAAAGGGTTGGTAACGTTGAAGCGTTGTGTAGTATGGACAAGAGATGCGACAATGGCGTTACGGTTGATGAGTTTGATAGTTGAGGAGGCTCACAGTAAGTTTGCTTTTTCATCGACTGCTCTTTGCAGTCTTCCATTGAGCTAACGGTACTCCAGACAAAAAAGGTGGTCAATTGATATCATTGATTCATGGGTTCTCGACGTCTCATGGAGACCCTTTTGTTAGTAGCTTTGCGGAGAAGCTGCTCTCACACGTTACACGCCCGTTCTACGATATGCTGCGGCTGTGGATCTATGATGGCGAGCTTTCAGATCCGTACCAGGAGTTTTTTGTCGTGGAACCGGAGTTCAGACCCAATACGGACCCACGACGGCTTGCGACCAGTGTCTGGGAAGACAAATACAAACTGGATGACGAGATGGTACCGTCAATCATCACGCAGGACTTTGCGAAGAAAGTCTTTCTTATCGGCAAATCATTGAACTTCATCAGATACGGATGCGGGGACTCTGGATGGGTCGAGGCCTACTCAAAAGAAGCGTCCAAAGAGTTGCACTATGGTGATACGGCTAGCCTCGAGGCATCCATCGATGAAGCCTACAAAACCACTATGGCGCGACTCATCTACCTCATGGACGAGAAGTTCAAGCTGTTCGACCACTTGCACGCGCTTAAGAAGTATCTGCTACTGGGTCAGGGCGACTTCATCGCCTTGCTCATGGAATCCTTGGCATCGAATCTCGATCGGCCCGCCAATTCACAATATAGGCATACCCTCACCGCGCAGTTGGAGCATGCTATTCGTGCTTCCAACGCGCAGTACGACCCGCCCGACGTTCTCCGCCGTTTGGATGCCCGTATGTTGGAGCTCAGTCACGGCGAGATAGGATGGGACTGCTTTACCCTCGAATACAAGATAGATGCGCCTGTTGACGTTGTTATCACGCCCTGGGGCTCGACTCAATATCTGAAGGTGTTCAATTTCCTGTGGCGAGTTAAGCGCGTCGAATTTGCCCTGGGCAGCACTTGGCGGCGATGTATGACCGGCGCTCGCGGAGTCTTAGGGAGCGTCAGTGACAAAGTCGGAGCTGACTGGAAACGGGCAAGGTGCGTCATCGCGGAAATGATTCATTTTGTTTGCCAGCTACAGTACTACATCCTCTTTGAGGTCATCGAGGCCAGTTGGGATCAATTGCAGGCGGCCATCTCCAAGCCAGGATGTACGCTTGATGATTTGATCGAAGCACATACCAAATATCTCAACTCTATCACGCACAAGGGACTGTTGGGCTCGTCGTCCTCATCCCGCACCGCATCCGGCCACAAACAAGAAGAGGGTTTCTTGACCCAGCTCCATCAAATATTGAAGATCATGCTGGCGTACAAGGATGCTGTTGACGGACTCTATTCATTCTCCGTCGCAGAGTTTACCCGAAGACAAGAGCTCAGTGCTAAAATAGAAACACGAACTGCTCAGGGGCGCTGGGGCATTACCGAGCGCGATCTCCTATCTTCCCGGCATCCACAAGGGCACAAGACCTCATCGTCATTCCCCTCATCGCTGGCCCCAGCTCCGACTGTCGGAGTGACTGGCGATGGGCTCGACACCCCGTCATCCCTCGCCGGCCAAGAGCTTTCTGCAGACGACCACATGCTGGCGTCACTTCGCACACGTCTGCGCGAGCTCTCTGCAGAGTTCCGCTCCAGGCTAAACGTGCTCCTGGGCGATCTAGCCTACCAGCCCGACGTCGACATGCGCTTCCTCGGAGTCGTCATGAACTTCAACGATGTATACGAACCAGTCCGGAGAAGGAGGACGGCACCCACCACCTCTAAGGACAAGGAGCGGGCAAGGCGAAAGGCTGCATCTACCGCCCCTGGGCGGAACGGCGAAGCCAGCTCCCAAAAGGAAGCCAGAAGGGAAAGGAAGGACGCCTCGGGAGCTGAGCATAGCGGTAATGGAAGTGGGACTGGGCCATGATTTCACATCGAGCGTTTTTGGGCATGATTTTAGAAGTTGGGTCGGACATTCGTCGGAGTCGGGAATGGGTCTGCATGGTAATGCGAGATGAATACACGGTTTCCCAAGGATATAGAATTTTGACATTATCGGTGACTTACTTAATGATATGTAAATATCACTCATATTCTGGTACGGAATACTCGAAACATCTACCTACCTTACCTACCTTACGGAGCCGCTTATCGGTGGCCCGTTACTGATAAGCAGACGCTATTCTGCAGACTCCGCAACTCACGTGGAAAATTTTCCAGAGCTTCATGAATTCACTAAGATTGATATACCTTTCGCCAACGGACTAATATCCGAATAATTACTCTTATTACATATGAAATATCTCTAAGCAAGCGTGCAATTTACTCAACTCTCCAATTCCACCTGACGTCCCCGAAAACACTGTTTACGCTCCCCATGTCGAGCGAGGAATTGGCGCAGGCGTCGTATGCGTCCGCGTCGAAAAAGGCAGGCCGCAAGCCCAAGCATGCGAAGGAGACTCCCGCGGTAGACGGCGGCGAGGATAAGGAGGTGGATAAGAAGGACAAGAAAAGCAAGGAAAAGAAGAAAAAGAGCAAGTCCGGCGATGGGCAGAGCACTGAGGACGCCGCAGTGACGACCGACATGGGCGAGAAGAAGCAGAAGCAGAAAGAGAAGAAGAGCAAGAAGAGACGGCTTGATGACGAGAATGACGGGGAGGAGAAATCGGCTCGCGAGCCGGACTCCGAGTCTCAGCAGCGGCGCAAGAAGAAGAGGGTATCTTTTTCGGCGGATACGGCGATGCGGGACGCCGAGGAGAGCGAGAGTGAGAGCCGTCCCGGTGTTAAGGATGATTTGAATATCAATGGGGATGCGGAAGAGGGTCAAGCTCCCCTTGTTGCGGAGGAACAGGTTGACGCGGATGACGAGGGCGAGAAGAAAAGGAAGAAGAAGGAGAAGAAGAAAAAGAAGAAAGATCAGTCTGTTACGACTGCTTCGGATACTACACCGACGTCTCACGAGGCTCCTATCCTTTCGTATCTCAATCTATACTACAAGCACCGATCCGCTTGGAAGTTCCAGAAGAACCGCGAGACGCATCTATTCAAGCACATCCTGTCGTTGGAACATGTTCCTGCGAAATACAACGCTGCACTTCTTTCTTACCTTCAGGGATTGAAAAGCGAGGGTGCTAAACAACGTCTACGACAGATTGCTGAGGAGGTTGTGAAAGCTGAAATGGAAGAGGATCTGGCAAAAGAAGAAGCAGCGGAGACGGACGACAAGGCCGAGTCTGATCTGACAGGCTACAACAAGGCCGTGGAGGCTTTTAGAACACGCTTGTCGCAAGGCAAAGACGATTTTGACGATATTGAGACACCTGATTCGCTTGACGGAGAGCGACTAGCGAAGCTTCAGAGACGGCAGCGAGCGGAGCTCGTGCTGTTTGCTGTCAGCGGAAAGTTGTTCTACCTCGAGAGAACAAAAACGAAGCGGGGACCGAGCACCCAGGCTCCGCCTGCTAAAAAGAAGAAGAAGAACCGGACCGCTTTCGTGGAAATTTCGAGCAGCAGTGAGAGTGACAGCGACAGCGACAGCGAGAAGAAGCCCAAGAAGGCCGCGAAGCCGAAGAAAGACAGCTCTAGTGAAAATTCATCAACCGATTCAAGCAGTGGTAGTGATGACAACGACAGCCACAAAAAGAAAGCTACAAGGAAGAAGGAAGCCAGCTCAAGCGAAAGCTCCAGCGACTCGTCGGCAGACTCTAGCAGTGACAGTGACAGCGACTGAAAGTATACGTTCAAGGGCTCTGACCCTCCTCATTCTGTGGATGTCTTCCGGCCGCGATCGATCAACATATATAGTTCAATCGTCACATTTTACCCCATATAAAACGTTACAGTATGAAGGGACATTGGCATCGCTTGTATTGCATTGTCATCGCATTGTGCATAGTGAAAAGCTTGTACTTGGTTAGCGTATATGTACG
Source organism: Scortechinia acanthostroma (assembly GCA_011319215.2). Taxonomy (NCBI): domain Eukaryota; kingdom Fungi; phylum Ascomycota; class Sordariomycetes; order Coronophorales; family Scortechiniaceae; genus Scortechinia; species Scortechinia acanthostroma. The sequence goes on from JAABUG020000007.1 coordinate 801,834, forward strand.
GAGTTCTTGCAGGTTACATGGTGATCTCTCAGAATTTGCATTCGAGGTTAACGCATTTCAAGTTCCGGATTCCTATAAGGGAAATATTTATTGGATTCAATCAATCGAAACGTAAGTATTAACATAGTGCCAGGTCCATGTTAGACTGTTGCTGTAGGATATGTAAAGGCGGTGACAGCGGAGCTTACTCAATCGGGCTCAGAAGCTTGGAGCTTCGGCCAGGCACCTTCAAGCACGCGTAAGTTGGAGACTCACTGCTTCAACCTCCAATCCTCCTCCTTTTCAATCCCAATCTCTACCTCCTTAGAGTCTTATATTTCATTGTGTTCTGCTTTTCTTTCCGAGGAATAACATCGCACATCGCAATCATGTCTGGTAAGCTTCTTGGCTTCCCATCTGAGTTGACCTCCATGACTTCATCAGAGCTGACACCCTCTTCCGAATAGGGAGCGCTGGATATGACAGACACATTACCATTTTCTCAGACCAAGGTCGTCTGTACCAAGTCGGTATGTACAATTTCCCGATGGCACAGCTCTTTCCTCCAGTCGCCGGTCCTGGCCCTCATCGGGGGCAATGCCGCCAATGCATCAACGCTCGGCTGAACAGCACTAATTGTGAAAATTAGAATATGCTTTCAAGGCCATCACAGCTGCAAATATCACCTCAATCGGTGTGAGGGGGAAGAACTGTGCAGTGGTATTGTCTCAGAAGAAAGTCGCTGTAGGTCACTTCACGTCACTTGGCAGGGATACTGCGGCAATCTAATGGAATCATCAAAGGATAAACTGATCGACCCGTCGTCCGTTTCGCACATTTTTCGGCTTTCTCCCCACGTCGGTTGTGTCATGACTGGTTCTATTGCTGATGCTAGAGCTTCTGTCGACCGTGCTCGCGGAGAGGCGGCTGAATTCCGATACAAATATGGCTACGAGATGCCTTGCGACGTCCTTGCAAAGAGACTTGCCAACATCAACCAAGTTTACACACAAAGGGTTGGTCTTTCTTGGCTTTTTAGTGATGATCTAGTCGCAGGCTAACGAAGGGTAATACCTTTAGGCTTACATGCGCCCGCTAGGCGTTGCCATGACTCTGATTTCTGTTGACGACGAGAAGGGCCCACAACTTTACAAATGCGACCCTGCAGGATACTATGTCGGGTACAAGGCCACTGCATCCGGTCCGAAGCAGCAGGAGGCGCTCAATTACTTGGAGAAGAAACTGAAGAACAAGGATTATGCTGAGGGTAGTTGGGAGGAGGTGGTCGAGCTAGGTATCACGGCCCTGAGCAACGTGTTGAGCGTCGACTTCAAGAAGCATGAATTGGAGATTGGAATCGTTGGTGGTCCTCGAGCAGACGGCAGGGAGGGAACAGATCCTGCGTTCCGTGCCTTGACGGAAGACGAGATTGACGAGCGGCTAACGGCCATCAGCGAGAAGGATTGATCTGATAGAGGAGGATCCATGTTGCTAGATGCAGACGACATAACAATGCCAGTTCTTTGATGCTCTATGCGCTGGTCTCACTCATCCCTACTGCTGATATTTTTAGAGGGTCTTTTCCTTGCGAGTCCTTGATTTCAGGAAGGCAATTCGCGTCATTCGTCCGCTGCCCTCCGCATCGGTGGCAACACAAAGTACGGGGACAATGGCTGTGATATAAGGCCTTTGCTCTCTGACAGGCTTGGATCGAGGGCGCTATGGACTGCAAGATGCGGGAGTTGCGTTTCGACTGTGCCGAAACTCAATAAGCGTGACAATAACCAGATGGAGTTGACGTAACGTAGTATCAGGGATGAACCTTGTCAACTGTCCGCTACGATCTATAGTTCGTTAGACGGGGAGTGTTACGGAGTACTCCTGCTTTATTTTCGCCACCTGTGGATCGTGAGGTCAGGTCGCTGGGACCTCAGGCACTAAGGTACCACCTATCACTTTTCCACTTTCAGCTGAAATCCTGCAATTGCCTTTGCGCGGTGCAGCCGACTTGTGGCTGAGCTGTGTGGTGTGGCTTGACACTCGTTTTTATGCCTGCCAAAACAGTATTTTCGTTGTCAACCATCTTCATGTTACCTAACAGCTGCATGTACTCTGAAAATTCTTTGTTTGCAAGAGGGCTGGAGTTTGCAAGAGGGCTGGAGATCTGCTTTGTCCCTGTTCGTCCCAATTTATCATTTGGTCGCAAGCGAGCAGAGTCCCAATCGGCGTGTGGCGGAGATGTTCGCCTGGCGGCCTGGGCCATCCAGCTGGTGTCTTGCTTTCGAGTCTCAACGACTCGTCGTGCCAGTTTCAGACGAACCACAACGACTAGCGCTTGTCCCCACCCTAATTAAGATGCATACACTATGGCCTTCTGTAACCTACCGTTATTCCGGGATCCAGCAGCGGGACACTATTGTGGAGCAGCATTCCGCTGACTCGGTTGTGACAGATGAGAAAACGGTATGAATTGACTACTGACCATTGACCATTCAATATCCATTATTCTGCATAGTGGTTCTCTGTCCTCAATCTATCAATTGATTACCTTTTTTTTTCTTTTCTCTGCTCCAACGCTCTGCTGCGTGCTAAATTTGGCTTTTCCGAGCAGCAGCTTACCTTAGTCTCGCGCTTAGGTTCCTGGTTCTTTTCCAGGCTTTGCGGATACGACAATGCAAAGGTCTAAGTGGATGTTCGGTTGCATGCCTATCCATGGAGCCTTTGCTTGCTCCAGGTCCACCGTTGTGGTCATCACCCAGCTGTGCTGACGAGCTGTGATGTTCAAACCTGCTCTTCCCAGCTGCCATTCGTGCAGCCAGCCACGGCTAGGGATGGTGTTTTTGCGTAGATGTTCTGTCCGTCGTGCGTCTCCAGCTGGACGGTCCTGAGCCGGTATATGAGCGATTGATCAATGGAGGATTAAGTGTAAAAGGATAACCCGCCCTCGATCATGGGACAAGAGTTTCCAGATGGAACAATCTTGAGCACGAAGTGGTTTGTTCTCTTGTCTGTTCGTCATTACCGTTCTGCTCCTTGCTCTTGCAGTCTTGTCGCTGTTTTCCCCCTCTCTGCTTTGTGTGTTCTCAAAGTACTTCTCTCACAATAGCAATGGCTGATGGACGTAAGCAGTGTTATCCCCCCGGCGACGGACCCTTCGAGGTAGTCCGCGACCTACAAAGTGCTAATGGATAATGCATGTCTTAGTTAATCAGGCTCGCGCGCTGAGGGTCACCGAGATCATTAACGACTACCGCACGCTTCTCATACACATTCCCCAGCAGAATGTGGAAGTACCACCACAAGATGCCCATGAAGAAGGCTATGTTGTGCTGAGGGAGAGCGTGGCTGCAGCGCGGACACTTATGTCGGCAAGCTACAATACAAGGGCAGTACCTACCCAAGCGAGCAGTGAGGAGACGGAACGAGCAGAACTGCAGAGGTATCTTTCACCCACCGAGCGAACAGCTGAAGAGCCATATTCTTATCTACCGCGCCGTTAGGGTCATCCTCGATGCCAGCGCACGGCGGTTCCAAGCGCATAAGATCTACCTCCGGGCGGCAGCAGCCAGACGCTGGGCGATTCATCGGCAAAATGTCCTTAGGGGTCAGAGACCAGGACCGCAGCATGCGAGTCAACTCAAGGCTGTGGACGATACGTTCCGCCAGGTAGGTTGCCTTTGCAACAATTAACTCTAGAAAGCACAGCCTAATTTGAAAGTCTTGCCAGGAACTTCAACAAATAACTGATGCACATGTCGTTGCTGATCTTCGGGCTGCGGATGTACGCGCAGGACACTGGCTGGAAGACGACCCGTCTCTGAGTGCAATTCTGGCCTTGATCCGGTCACAGTCGTAGAATCAGAAGCGACATTGTCTGAAGCTGTGGTTTGACTGTTCGCCCTACTCCGAGCAATTAATACGGGAGGTCCCATGACAAAATTTTCTATTGACCAGATAGCGCCGGTCGCTTGTCCGTCCTTTCGTTTTCATTCTGTTTCCCTTTATTGTATAAGGTACGTTACGATTGCTGATGATATCCATTGATTGGTCAATTGTCTGTGTATTTATTTCGGGTATAGATATGGTTGAAATTTGGTCTTTTCTATGTTGCTCTTTTCATCCATGTCTCTGTTTCTCTCTTCCTAGTCTATTATTACTGCAACTAATATGTGTGCTTTTTTGTCCATCCCAGCAAATCCGGAGCTATGGATATGACGTCTAATTCTTTTCCTCGCTACTGTAAGAACCATGCCAGATGCCGGATGACTATCGCACTAGCCACAAGATAGCATCATGTTCCATGTCACAGGATTGAGTTCTGACGCTTGTTCCTTGTGGAGTAGTATCTGTGATCTCAGGATCTTGATCTCCAAGTGGAGCCAAGGGTCGGACACATCCCAGCTGAGATACAGTGGGGCAAACCCAGCAGCCCACGGGTACTTTTTTGCCCACGTTGAATAGATTTCAGTTCCTATTTTGATTTCAGGTGCATCGACTACGGTAGTTAGTTAATCCTAAAGGATGCTCGAAAGTCAAAACAATGTTATTTTTCAGGCAAATTCTTGACTACGACGGTTACACCGGCCGTGCGAAGGGTCCTGCAGTAGTTTGAAGTCAGTCAACACTAAACTAGTGAGCTGACTCTGTGGGTTGCGGGCAGTGTTCAGCTGGTGAAGGTTCAGATGTGGGCCACTCGAGTTGACTTTTGAGGTTTGATATTTGATATTTGGTAATTGATGCCGAGTCGCGAATAGGATGGCTGCTATGGTTCATCTCATCCATGTGGAATGCAGATATACTGTACTGCAGGTTGTGTGACTGATCCCACGAGGACTGCGGTCGTGCCGTGGATTGTGGAATGCGGAATACGTACCTTATCCTCGGCCACGTTGCATTACCTTTTCTCCCTTTCTGTCCAGACAGAATGACTCAAAACGTTTGATCTATTCGTAATCAATGAATCAGATTCAAGAGAGACGAAGAAAAGCAGACAGACACAGAAAAAGGAGTTGATTTTCCTCGTGTTTCACAGTCTACGTCACTTCGATCATGTAAACTCAGTCACCCTTGAGTCTTGTCCTTCTACAGGTTGACTTCCTCGTGTGATCTGGACCTCGAGTCTTGATTCATCGATCCCTTCTTCAGTAGATGCATCCTGAATCCGCTCTGTCGGTGCTGGAATGTCCAGATTAAGTTGTTCGGACACTACCCGGGATCGTCCCGTGGTTTACCAAGTGCAACCCATGTTCCCATGATAGAGCTTCCTCTGATTTCAAGTGCATATCAGAAGCCGCTCGAGATGTGAAGATGAACCAGGACTGGACGACACCAAAGCCAGCCGACACTTTTTGCGTTGCACAATTTCCCTGTCCCATGACAGATCGACAGAACTAGCCCAAGTGGGGTATCGTTGAGGCTATCCGCTATTCATTTCTCTGCCTTAATCTGATCCAGTTCTGTAAACTTGACAACCATCTCGATCAATGCTCTGTCCTAGTTCAAGGAAAGAGTCTCAAATAATAGTCAGGCAGCAGAATTGTATCCGGGGATCAAGGCTCTTATCCCAAACCTTGTCTAAAGCCCTTTCATGTGAGTACGATTGGTATTTAAGAGTGCTCTTTCTCACTGTTTCTTTCTTGTCTCTCGCATCTCTTGAATTCAATTATTGACGTACTTTCTAGGCTCTGTTTATTAAATAAGAGCTAGTGACTGTCTCTTTGCTCTTATCTATTCACGAAACACTGAAAACTCTGATTTTCATTCACGACCTCGCGTAAGTATCTCTTATTCACTGCTTTTCTCGCACCCTAGCTCGCGAGATGTCTGGCACACTATCATCTTATACCCCATCTTCTTCTCCTTCTCTCTCTTCTGTCTATAGTATCCCTACTTCTCCGCTCGTTTGTGCTCCTACAGAGATCTACTCTGCTGGCAATACCTTCCCTCGCTTCTTCAAATAGCCTGCCTTCCACCGGTGGAAGAAATGGCGTCCAATCCTTTCAATTACTGTCTCCTTTGGCTCATAGCCCTAATTGGACTTGCCTCTCCCCTCGCTTTTCCTATTTCCAATGGAAATGACACCGGTTGTCGTACTCAGTCTAACATCATGGCAGCTACCGAGCATTCTAGTGAGGTCAGCATGGAGGGCGGCTACAAGTCTATTGCGTACTTTGTCGATTGGGTGGGTATTTCCCTGCCGTTCTTTTCAGACGAATCCAACAGGACCTAGCTGACAGTCAACTAGGCAATCTATCAACGCAACTATCATCCTTTTGACCTTCCGGCTGACAAGTTGACTCATGTTCTCTTCGCTTTCGCCGATGTCCGACCTGATTCGGGAGAAGTGTGAGTATCCATCGAAGCATGCTCTTTTCCCTGGCAGCTCAACTAACGTGACGACTAGCTTCCTGAGAGATGCATTCGCTGATTTCGACAAACACTACCCAGGAGATACCTGGAATGAACCCGGCAACAACGTCTACGGCTGCATCAAACAGTTGTTCCTTCTGAAGAAGCAGAACCGCAACCTCAAGGTCCTTCTCTCCATCGGAGGTTGGACCTTGTCTGCCAATCTCACCCAAGGAACAAGCACTGACGCTGGACGCAACACTTTTGCCCAGTCTGCTGCGAGGATGGTTCTTGATTATGGCTTCGATGGTAAGTTTTCCATTCATGGTGCATTGTCTGCTGCAGTTGCTGATTGGTCAGGTATCGATATCGATTGGGAATATCCGCAGAGTGAGCTTGAACGGCGCTGTGGTTCACCAGTGTTTGCTGACGTTCTGTATAGATGAAATCGAGGCTCAAGGTTATGTGTCATTGCTCCAAAAGTGCAGAGAGGTGAGTTGGATTTCGCATGAGTCTGTCGTCTCGGTCGTGGACTGACCTTCCTAGGCCTTGGATAGAGCAGCCGGCTCCAATCGCAGATTTCTTCTCACAATTGCCTGCCCTGCCGGTGAGTCTTCGTCCTTGCTTCTACACAGAATCTTTCGTTCGGCACTGGTGAGCCGGTGGCGTGAGCTTAATTGACATTCGATCCAGGACCGAACAATTACAACAAGCTGAAGCTGCGCGAAATGACACCTTTCCTCGACTTTTACAACCTGATGGCATACGATTATGCGGGAAGTTGGGACACCATTGCAGGCCACCAAGCCAACCTCTTCCCATCAGGTGGCAACCCAGCTTCGACCCCATTTTCGACAATCCAGGCTGTCAACTACTACACTCAGGTCGGAGGAGTCCCGCCTTCCAAGATCGTTCTGGGAATGCCGCTGTACGGTCGTGACTTCTTGAGCACTAACGGACCCGGCACTCCCTACTCTGGCAATGGAGCTGGGAGCTGGGAACGCGGTGTTTGGGATTACAAAGCCCTCCCCCAGCCCGGAGCAACGGAGACCTTTGACCCCCAAGCGGGCGCCTCTTGGTCGTACGATCCAGCCGCCCGCACCATGGTCTCGTATGACACCGTCGCAGCCGCCGAGCTGAAAGTGGACTTTATCAAGAGGTTCGGCTTGGGAGGCGGCATGTGGTGGGAAGCCAGTGGTGACAAGGGAGGAAAGGCAGCGAACAAGGTCGACGGCAGTCTGATTGGAACTTTTGTGGAGGGCATTGGCGGCGTGAATGCACTCGAACATAGGGAGAATAATCTGGACTACCACGAGTCTCGATTCGACAACCTGCGTGCTGGTTTCGCTTGAAGGCAAACCGACCACTTGATCTCATGTGACGTTGCTCGAGCTTTATCGTCGTGACCGGTAGATCTGGCTTTACTAGATTGTACTTTGCGATCTTTGACAGATCTTTGACAGATCCACCTTAGGTGATCTAATGAAATGATGAATGACAAACTCTCAGTTCCTAGCACCGACTTACATCCGTAGAACTATTACCTTGACGGTTCTCGTCCATGTTGACTACCACTGTAACATAGTACGAGTAGTACCTGGCACTACACTACTGCAAGGGCGTAAGAGAGAAAGTAATGGATGACAGGGTTTCCGATTTTTATCTTTATTTTCTTGAACTGCTACTACTCTCAACCTAGATTCCATCACTCTAACCAATACCGACATTGCCCAGCAGATCACCACGCACTACCGGCACGGACGAACGGTGGAACGACCCGTTTCAGAAAAGCCCAAAATTTACTTGGACTCGTCGAAGACGTAGGTGAGGTGGCACTTGCCGCAGTACTGACGGTTGTGCATAGCAGCCATGAAGATACCAGCACCGCACTACAACTCGTTAGCTGCAAGCTCTTGCTTTCTACAGGAGTAACATGTCATACCTCAGGGGAGGGGCACTCGCGGCGGAGACGCTCGATCTTGCCATCGCCGTCAACCTTGTAGTACTTGAGGACGGCGAGCTTGGTCTTCTTGCGCTTGTGCTTGATCTTCTTGGGGGTGGTGTAGACCTTCTTCTTGCGCTTCTTGCCACCACCACGCAGGCGGAGCACGAGGTGCAGGGTCGACTCCTTCTGGATGTTGTAGTCAGAGAGGGTACGGCCGTCCTCGAGCTGCTTGCCGGCGAAAATCAGACGCTGCTGGTCAGGGGGGATTCCCTCCTTGTCTGTTGCCCAAGTCAGAATTGAGTGGTTTTCGAGTCACGATGCTCGGAGGGGTTGCGTACCCTGGATCTTGGACTTGACATTGTCAATGGTGTCCGAAGACTCCACCTCGAGGGTGATAGTCTTACCCGTAAGGGTCTTGACGAAGATCTGCATCGTGAATGAAGGCCTGTGCAAGGGACATCGTCAGTCGGTGGTCGTTGAGCTTTTGAGAGGTAGAGCAAGAGTAATGATCCTCGGGTTGCAATTTCTGCTTGCGCATTCTGAGAGAAATTGCAACGTCGAGGATAGGAAATTTAAATGGAATCTGAGTAGTCCCATTTCGATGAAGGCATAATGCAATGTACAGGCTGCGAACTCACCTCGACAAGACTTGTCTTCCTCAACCTTCGTTGCGATGGTGTGGAAAAAGTAA